>JAGVSQ010003510.1:0-21422 GCA_022683975.1 Rhyacophila evoluta
GCTAACTTCAGACATATTTCCGAAGTCGCGGACGTTTTCCTTCACTTTTACCTAATAATTTGTATTTGACACATTTTTTTTGATTTGGTTCAAGAGTTCCTCGCTAACAATTTGTTGACTTGCTTCAAATACCTTAAAATAATATTTAATGTCAGTTTATTTCGGTCATTCAGACCAGTACTCCGCAACCATCGTGATTTTTTTACTTATAAAAATAATTCTTCCAAAGAACCGAGAAGAAAATGAATGCGTCTAACTCAACTAGCCAATATAAATCAACTAGTGTGAATCACAATTTTGAATAAAAAAATGTGGTTCCTAAACAATAAGAACATTGACATGTTTTAACGATGTTTTCCTTTAATTTTAAAATAATAAAAATACCTCTTTCATTGTTATAACACATCCATTAATCATAGTACTTACTTACATATTATTATAGGTTAGAATTCACATTATTAATGACACTGCAATATCACATGAGAAATACTGTCGCTATGCCGGCATTTGAGTGCAAAGGGTTAATGTAATTTCTGTATATGCATATTTTTATAAACATTTTTACTTGTGTGCCGCGAAATATTGGAGAAAACGTTGGTGTCCCGTGGAAGACAAAAGGTTGCGGAGCTTTGATTCAGATGTCGAAAGTATAGTAAATAAGTGAGTAGACAGTAGACAAATTTTTGTTTAATAATGAATGGTGACTACTAAAAAAGGAACAAGCGAGGAATTATATTTTGAAGAAATTACTGCAATCATTTGAAGTATTATATTTCAGGTGTCATCTGCTTAATAGAAAATTTTAATTATGTCTGTCATCTGATATGGTTGAATAACTCATGGTCAACATGTCGAGAAAATATATAAATGTATATTTGATCGTAATTAAATGTTCCTATATATTATTTAAGCCTGTTGGAAGTCCTTAAAATTCATTTAAATTACAGGTCAGGCATATGTTGGCAGTGTTGTTAAACAGAGCGATTTAGATGTTCCTGACGATGAAATGGATGAGGAATACAAAGATGCAAATGATGTTTTTGGAATCACATCGGTTGTTTCACTTAAACACAGACATGTAAGCACCAAATTAAAAAAAAAATAGTCTTTTACACACGTGTGTTAGGTCAATTGTGAGTAATCGTAGCAGCCATTTTGCGGAAAGCTTTCTCATATTTAAATTGTTCTGCACCCATTCTATTGAGATGCCCACAGCTTAGCAATCTCATGCATTTTCATTTTACGATCAATTATATACCATATTGTGGATTTTTTTAATCATTTCTGATGTGGTGACCTCATTTGGATCAACCGTATGTTCTTCGTCAACAATGCTTGTACGGCCTTGTTTAAATTCAGCTTTCGAATATTGTATGGTTGATAACGAAGGTTCCCATAAACTTTTCATAAGAGTTCCATCTTTATCCCAACATTTGTTTTCTTTTCCAAAACAATTATTTTATCACTGCGCGATATTCGATTTTTTCCATTGTTGTAAAATTGCAAAAGCTATTCACTTTAAAAGGCTGTCACTCACAAAAACTAAATGAAGCAGCTATTTGAAAATTTGAAAATAGTAGCATCATCATTCTAACTACCCTAGTACACGACTGGATGCTTCATAGGTTAGGCAATTGACTAATAACCAATCCTCATGAAATTCAATCTTTCAAGATAAGTCTTCATGCTGTGGAAATTAATATGCTCCAAATTCAAAGCCGACATGCTTTAAACAATTCTAATGTTAATACAAATTACTTTTTACTGGATGTAGAAAATGATTTTAAATTTTTGTAGGAATCTGAATGCATACAGCAAATCCGACAACTGTTATCAGAATTAGCGGAACAATACGCATCTTTACCTACAAGGAGTTTAATTGACAGAGTATTAGCTGCCAATACTGGTTTGCTGCTCAGCGAACGTCTTGTTAACATTCCTCCACAGATATGTGCACCGCTTTTTGATTCACTGAAAGCAGAAATAGAGAAAGCGAGCAAAAAAAATATGCCTTTCAATTTTGAATACTACATCATGATTTGTAAAATGTATAAAACTGACACTACTAAAAAAAGTAAGTAACTTTGATTATCATTGGAAAGTGATTTTTTTGTTTCATATTCCTTGCAAATCTGACTAAAATCTCATGTTATAGAATAAAAAAAGGAATGTATACAATGGATCTGTGGAATCTTTAATTTTAAAATATAATTAAATTGGAGGATAGAATTGGATCAATTTATGAAAGTTTACAAAATTTTCACTATGCAAATATGGTCTGATATTTATTACTTTCCATTAGAAATCTAGTTGGAATTCAGTGTCCTCTTGATTAGGTGATCAGTATATACAGCATTGAATGTTTTGTACTTTCAGCGAGTAAGAAGAATAAAAATAAGGACCCCGACATAATATGGTCAAATGCAGAAGAAGAAATCATTTTCCCAGAGGCTATTGACAGTTTTGAGTTTACAGTGAAGTCTGAAAGTGACTCCGGACTTACAGGAAATTGGCTAGAAGAAGATTCTGCAATGGTTCCTTACAGGAAAGTTCTCATACTTGAAGCATCCAAACTTGACCACATTATTGATACAGTGAAGGCTTATGTTTCACCAGAATAATAATTATTACAATAAAAGATAAGAAAATCGATCTGTTATTTATTTGTATCCTTAAAATGATGTACATAATGTATTGACATTATTATTGCTGTCTTTGGGAAAAGGATGTGACATATGTGATGGTATTAGAAAAAAAGAACATAGATAGACAGTGCAAGAAATATAGCACTGTTTATATTTCTGTTTTTATTGTATACAGTAATTTTTATCGAACTAATAAAATATCTAAGGTAGTTACTGAATTTTTAGTACAGTTTTAAATTCAATATCTGAATAAAAGTTATGATGGATTGGATGATATTGAACCTAAAGGTTCTATAAATCATATTTGGAAATATTATTATTAAGTATAAGATAGAAGCACTCGCATAATTGTGCTCATTATAAGTATATTTACTTTAAATATTTGCCACAAAACAAGTATTGCCATATTATGTGGTTAAGTCAAGTGCAATTGTTGATAAAATATCAATATCGGGCGGAATGCAATGTTTTAAAAATTGAAATACATAGTATGTTTGAGTTAACATTGATATTATTCGAGTTTATATTGAATTATATAAAATAAATATGACACCAATACATTCATTATTACAATCAAATTCATAAATGCAATATTTACATTATCTAAAACCCAATCGATTAAATACTTTTTGAAGAACATTCAGAATCGCAAAAATAAAATGACAATTGTCTATGACAGTGTTACATAACCTTTCATCTTTCACAGCACAAAAAAGAAATGCCACCGTATTTCTCATGCTTTTCTGATATTGGAGAAATGCACCACAGCACACCCAGCATTAGGCACAGCGGTTGCGGAGCACTGGTCTACGAGACATCTTTATAAGTTAGCATAATTTTCTTATTTATTTAGAGAGCCGACAATAGAATAATTTTGTTACATCGCAGACAAACGAATTTTAATAATATTCACCATATTAGTATTATTGTGTTCGGCAAAAAAAGTATTTCTATAAATGGGGTAATAAAGACAATATGTTAGAAAGTAATATATGTAAAATAGTAAAAAAAGGCAACATTTAAGACTAGATAAATAAGTCAAAATATAACGGTAACATTGTAAATAATCATTACACAATGTAAACAGATGCAAGTCATTTAGTTATAAACTAATTAAAGATAAATGTTAAATCCTGGTCTAATATAGAAATAGCTAAAATTAAACATTGCTCTATCATTCACTTTAAATATACTATTTACAATTTATAATTTAGAAAAGTATTTTATGCAATATTTTTATGATACAACTATTTGGATTTGTGATATTTATGTATAACTTATCTAATATCCGAAGAATTGAACACGTTATTTGCTTGAGTCAACTGGTAAAAGATTGAATCTGTCCCTATTCATTAATTTATAAATAATTATCAATTTGAATATAGTGTAAGGCAGATCATTAATTCTCATTGCATTAAGGTGCATTAATGCTAATATAGTTCACATACTGTATGAAATTGCTTAAATATAATATATGAAATTTTCGTTAAAATTGACAATTATAGTATAAAATATTTTGTAGAAATAAATTTTATAGTAAGCCACAAAACCAATCTAACAATATATTGTTACAAATGACCTTGATAGCATTTTTAAGCATATTTTCTATAATTGTATTCACAAATTAATAATATTTATCTTAACATGATAATTAAATCCAAGAAGTAGTTCTTCTCATTTTAAGGCTTTATATTGTGGAATTGGTTAACTTGTTTTGTCATCTGGCAATTCCTTGGGTTCTTTGTGGGATTTTGGTCTCCGCCGAAGAGTCCCCAAAATGTTAAGCATTTCCTTGAGGGCAGCAGGTTCCTCTTTTTGTTTCTTAACTGGAGTGATTTTCGGCTCGGTGGATTTCAAATGGAAACGACCGCCTTTAATCTGGTTTATGATTTCATCTATCGCACCTATTAATGAATAACAAAAGCA
The DNA here is from genome assembly GCA_022683975.1 of Rhyacophila evoluta. Lineage (NCBI taxonomy): Eukaryota > Metazoa > Arthropoda > Insecta > Trichoptera > Rhyacophilidae > Rhyacophila > Rhyacophila evoluta. Next base: position 4,572 of record JAGVSQ010003510.1, read on the forward strand.
TGTCACAATATTAATTATTACAATATTTTTGACAAAAGTAAGGATGTTAAAGTAATAAATAAATTATATCATCAAATTGAAAACATGTGACCTACAATAATTTACAGTGATATGATGGCAACAAACTTGACCAAGTATCACAACATATCAATGACCATAAGTTGACAACACGTTTTTTGATCCTGAACAATTTAACAAATGAATGACCGGCATTGTTAACGTATGGTCATTGATATAATAGATATGAAATTCCAATTAATTAAAAAATATTCAGAAAGCTCACCTCCACTAGGTTTTTTCTTTTCTGAGGAGGATTGTTTTAGCCCCAGGAGACTGGCCATGTCAGCAATAGCACTTTTTCCTGATTTCCCATTACACAGACCATTGGTGTTAATATTGGCAGGAGGGAGTGGAGGGGGTGGTGGTGGAGGCGGGACTGGAGGTAGCGGAGGAACAAATTTCACTTCTGAGATATTTTCAACAGGCGCATCTTGGATAATACTATTTTCTGTCTCTTTAAAAACAGTAGAATCACTATTGCTGTGTGCCTTGTGAGCATTTTCGTACATGGATATTCTGTTCATGACAGATTTACGGTTATTTTTTATTTCTTCTAGTTTATGTTCAGCCTTTTCAGCACGTTCCATTGTCTTCTTGACGTCTTCTTCGGCTAACTTTAATTTCTCTTCTAATATGAAGATTTCATTGTCAGTTTCTCTATCGAGAAGTTTTTCCTTTAATGAAAATTAAAATAAATTCATTAATTTCATTTATCACAGTGTATTCAATCTTTCATTAAGTTATACATATGCTATTTGATTTTTTTGGGGCTTAACTTTTATCTGGCCCTACGTATACCCTAAGTATACTAAATCAAGTAAATTTAAAAAAAAACCTCACCTGCAAATCATCAATTTCCTTTGTGTGTTTTATTCTCTCCTGTTCCATTTCTGCTCTGAGAGATTCCAGTTCTCTCAGAAGTGATTCTTGTCCAGCTAGTAAATCTTGCTGTGAAGGAGAAGGAATCAGACGACATTGCTGCGGTCCCTGACCGGGAATGAGATCGCTGAAGTCAGGATACCCTTCCATGTAGATAGAACTTCTATGGGCTAACACGTCACGCTCTTTTTTTGCTGACTCAGCTTCACATTTCATGCTGAAGAAAAATAAAAATAGATTTTTGTACCAGTTAGTTAGAATGTATTTTCGATCATATTTGTTCCAAATATGGAGTATACGAATAACCACAAAGTAAAAACTAAAACTGACAGAATAATAATCACTCCTCAACTCGCTGGTATACCTGTTTTAGATTTTTGAATTTTGAGATTCTAGAACTGTAGAGATACAAAATAGAATCCATGACCTCTGGCATAAAAGTGTACAGATTTACCCACAATATAGAATGAATACTTAGAATGTAACAAACAGCTTAAGAGCGAAAACAAAATAAAATCTTACAATGTGGCATGATGCATGGATTGCTCGAGTTGTTCTCTAAACATGGCAACTTCTGAAGCTAGATGTCTTGCTAGGCGTTTATTTCTTTCGGTTTCTTCAAGAGAATTTTGTAATCTTTCCTCTGCTTCAAATCGACTCATTTTTTCTTGTTCAAGTTCCTAAAACAATTTGATAAAATATTATTAAATAGTAATACAACAAATTTGAAACAGTTATAACATTTCATGTGTCGTTGGTTTACCTGTGATAAGTTAACATTTAATTCGGTAGCTTCAAACTCTTGGAGTTTTACAGAGCTGATTTCAGTTTGTAATTTTGCCACTTCTCTACTTAACTCAGCGACAGTCTCTCTCAAACCTTCCAATTCTTCACCTCCGCTTGATTCTGAAGCTACGAGGAAAAATAGACAAAACAATATATTGAAAATATTGAAATACTGGAGTATTTAATATACATAGTATAGTATGTCAAAAACATGTAAAAAAAAAAAAAACAAGATTGCTGTACATCTTGTCATATAGCAAATTCTATCGCTAGATAAATTCTCGCTTACATAATTCAATTGTTATCACCATTTTCGATCAGTTACATGGCCAATAGTATCTGAAGATTTTATTGTGAAATTTGAATTTGATCGAAAGGTATTTAGTGCAGCAAAATAAAACATCAATACTAACAGCAAAATGTGTTTCAGTAGGCAAGTATAGTAGACAATATTACAAGATTATATTTTGGAATAATTTTAAATGTGGTAGATGGTGCTGGCGGTGGTCTAATTGTTGCACAACGATTTTTTTGAATGGACAGTTAGCTGTACTTAAATGACTAAATTAAAAATGGATATCTCGAACCTGCGTCAGTTGCATCTTGACTGTCTAAATCTTGAAGTGCTTGCGGTGGAAGCCTTTGTAAAAGTGCAGCGGATCGTCTTTTTAATCGCCTGTTCTGTTGATACCATTGGCCTGCACTCTGCATGGCTCTAAAAACATAATTTTATAAATCATAATTAATTTTATCGCCGCCAAATTTTAAAAGCGAATTTCACACAATTACAAAAATGTGGTAAAAATACTCACTTATGCATTGCCTGTGTTTCCACATCATATTGGTTCTTGAGTTGGTCATATTCTTTATAGACTTTTTCAGAAACAGTTCGAAGCATTTTGAGCTGTGAATCCTTTTCGAGGAGTTGCTGTTCCACCTTTTCATTTCTCTCATTAAGAAGCTGGTATCTTCGTTCCAATTCATTGTTTTCTCGAATAGCTAAAAATAAAAATTAATATAAATCGTAAGTTAATCATCCATCATAGTGGGGGCCCGCTTCTTTTGTCTTGTCTGTTATGGAACCAGTGACTATTTCGCGAATCAATTTGTTGTTACATTGTATTAATACTGTAGGAAATAGGTAAAACTTTAGTTTAGAAACGTTTTATTTAGATTATCAATTAGGTCATATGGAAGGATACAAAATATCAAATGGATATTTATTAATGTATTAATTAATTAATTAATTCAGGCTATAAAACGGAACTACTCGGATTCGATATGTTTCGAACATTAGATTAAATTAAATTAACCGGCGGTTAGAATGACAGCAACTGTCCGAAATTTCGTGTATACAATAGGACAATATTGACATGACAGTCATCATATGAACAGGCATTTCATTTGGATTGAACTGCTTTAAAAAATATATAGTGCTAAATATCTTACTGTTATTTACTTCTGGGAGTGATAACATGTTGTATTCCAGATTTCCGACAACTATTTTTTTGTTATTTTCCTGAGTGAGTTTAAAAAGTTCGACTCAAACTTATTTTTGTTGTTGAGTTGGTACTTCTCTACTAAAATATTGCCAACAATATAACTTTATATGGGTGTTAAAACATAAAATAACACATTTCCTAGTTTCAGACACCCTAATACCCCTTTTAGTATCATATAATAAGCGTTAAATAAATTTATAATATCCGCTACACATTGTATTTAAATTGACATAAATTAAAAAAATAAATTAAATTTAAATGTTCTCAACAACAACGCAGATACTATAATAGCATTTATCGTATTTAGTTTTTTTTTAAATATAAGTAATGAATGTCGCCATTTCTTCTCTATAATTAAGATAAGTCATTTTTAGTCAATAAAACATATTTATGAATAAGCTTCAATTTAGAGGAAAATTATTTTATAGATTCTTGCGTGGTCCATTTGTCCCTAACCTACTTATTAAAAGTTAACTGGGCTGTGAACGATACAATAATTTATTCCATATTTGTCTATTGTCTGCTATAAACATAACGGTCTGCTAGTTTTTATTCTATGCACGTCACTGGCCAGAGGGATTATTTGCCTCGAAAATAAGAATCCTAAAATAGATCTGAAGATTCCAGACATGCGCAGCATTTTCCTTGCATTGAATAAAACATAACGGGAACGTTAACCCTTATTGGTAAGTATTGCGTTAATATTTAATCATAATATAATACACCCAAAATATAGTTAAAACTTAACTATAAGAACATTTTTTATATGAAGAAAAAAAAATCAGAAATGAAATACTAAAAAATACGTAGAAATATAATTATTGAGATATTTTATTTTGTAATGGTGAAGTTTCGTAACAGCTTTCCCAGATAAATAAAAAAGAATTCTAAATTATTTAAAACTGGTAAACTTCCATATGTGACTTCACGTCTATATGTCACATATGGAAGTTTACCAGTTTTAAATAATTTAGAATTTAAAATAAATTTCCATCAAGCACCATCAGTCAAAAATATTAATTAAATAAAAGAGGTTTTATTTAAAAAATAATATAGAACTGGTGTGTACAGTCTGTTATGTATATAGTAGTGGTATATCTATGTTATTAGACGTCTGTATATACATATATACATTTTATGCCACTAGAAATATTCAATGTTGATTTATACATTAATTACGCGTAACAATGATGTTACATATAGAAGTGGTTCCCACATGTTTTCGAGTCGCGGTACCTTTTTTGAATTAAGATCTTCTCACAGCACCTTACCTCAATACTCGCTCTACCTTAAGATTTAAGATTTTTACTTTTATACCTAGTAGATTTCGAAATTCATTTTAATTTTTTGCAATTTCTAGTTGTTCCCCCTACGGTTTTTCGGTTTTTAGCTCTCGCACTATCTAAAAAAATATGAAATATTTCGCGGCACCACCAGATGTGCCGTGACGTCTTTACACTTTGGGAACCCCTGATATAGAGTTAAAGTAAACGTTCTGCGTTTTGTGACGATTAACATCGAGCCCTCAAACATTGCATTGTACCCGAATGAATGAATATTCTTTTTGGTCCACCAGTGTTGTGAATAAAGTGGTGTGAAATGATAGAAAACACAAATGACAAGAGTGTTTAATTTAAAATTGGACTGCCAATGTCTCCAACTTTATAAATTGGTACTCTTTGCTGAGTGGGCACGTCTGAACAATGTGACAAAAGTCCTCAATTGAGTATCATTATTTAACATTACACGCATCAATTATCGCGTTAATATTTTCACTGCATAAGTATTTTACATACTAATTATACTATATTATATTATTACTTGAATAGATAGTGTATAAAATCCAATAAAAATAATACATAATTTAGAACAATTTAGAATTTGTATATGGATCCAAATTTGAGACTCTGGTTTCGTTATTCGACATTTCCGGCTGTATACACATATTTTGTTTATGTATACAGTAACAATATTATTTATGTAAATACTATTTAACGAAGAATACTTATTCGAGACGAATCGAGCGCAAGTACTTATATCCGACAAATACAATCGACTATCGAGAGGACTCGGGGAACTTTTCTCAACTAACAGCACTGGTGGTCCAATGGTTATCTATTTATCTGCTGTTAAATGTATGACAGGTTCCATGCAAAGCTAGAAAATGTCGACTTATTGTATTAACGGATATACGTGGGTTTTTTTATCCGCTTAATAGTGTTATTTCGTATACGTGATTTATTAAGATTAAAAAACATAGTAGCTAAGATAATAGCGAAAGTTCGACACTTATGATACAAAATAAAAATATGGTAAATTTTACGTGAATTTAAAATATACACTTCCATTGTCTATTGCATCAACTGTCATTCGTTTAATCTAATAAATATAATAGTATTATTCTTTTAAATTTTTTTAAAAATAAAATTCCTAAATTGAAGCATATGGATCTACACAGTGTGAAGATATCCACTACGATAGTGAAGTATATGGATCTCCGCAATATGAAGATGTTCTTTTTTCACGAGAATTGTTTGTCAGACAATTGCTCAACCCAATGGACATCCAGTCCTGTATTTTCAGATTGTTAAAATCCGACAGACGGGGAATCTAACCCGCATTCCCCCCGGAATTACTAGGCGCGCACGGTACCAACTACGCTACCGGAGATTGTTTAATCAATGAGTAAGAAGCTCTTTAAAATCTTCCTTTTTGATAATAACATTTTATTTACTTAATAAAATTATTATGAAACCCTCGATAATTAACTAACCAATGTAACGAACTGGATTTTGATATTTAAATGATAAACAGAAAAATATTCAGTAAAACGATTTTTTGCGACTTACAACATTGTAAATCATATTATTTATATTAGAAGGATTATAAAAGACGTGGAAAATATTAAATGTGTGCGTGATAGAGACAGAAAAATGATTTGATATAGAGAAACATATGAACAGTGATATCTGAAAGTTTATTTCGCTCTCTTAATACATCTTGTAAATGTTTATTTGAGTTTAATTTAAGTATACACACGTGCACACAGGACGTAAGGACGGGTGAAGTAGATGGTTTGTGTCAGTGTTCATATCCCAATTGTTTTCTTCTTTGTTATGCAAAATGAGTGCTGAACTGAAGAAACCCTGCAGAATGAAGATGTTCACGAACAATAGCAACATTACATAATTAATTATCTTAAACATAATTTAATTAATTTAAATGCACCATATTTTTTCATAAAACGTTCTACAATTTCTTAGAGCAGGAATCTCCAACCAAAATAAACGTGAAAACTACTTAGATATCGATAGCTCGTGAATGACGGGTTGGAGACGGCTTCCTTGAAGTAAAGTGTATCTTTATAATATTTCATATTTTCTTTGTATCACTTTAATAATTCTGCATGTAACTTAAACACAAAAAAATAATAATGTATATATCCGTCTTCACAGCTCAAATATTGTTTGATACGTTTTGAGTCTAGAATCCTTCTGAAATTGTTGAGAATATATTGGAGATTGGTTTTTTCAGCCATTTAGATGAACGAGCAAATCTGATTGAATATTATACCCACGTTGTTTTGACTACATTTTGATTTAAATGTGAAGTCAGAGGGGTCTCGAAGTTAGTCCAAGAGGTATGGTACACAAAAAGAATACGTCACGGTTCAGGCAACTTTGCTTCAATAAAATTGCTCAAATGAGAGTGAAACTGGTTTCATTGACCGCCTCATAAAGTGAAAAATAACTTCACGATAACCGAGCCCACGCGCCGTTGTTGTGCAGAGGCTGCGTGCTCGGAAATCATTTAGAGGGGAAAATAGTTCTGCTTTTATAAAATTATACACCCAATCAAATTAAGTACCGCCAATCTAGGAAAAACTTAACCGATATACGACGTAATTAACTACACAGAGGTAAATAAGTCACGAAAATAAAAGTGTAACATACCTACCTAATAATAGTTATTAGTTGACTGAAATTGTGTTATAAAATCGAGGAAGTTAAATATTGTTGCCACGAATTGTATATTTTTGCAGACTTCCGTTGCTTTCCACAGTCACGTAGACATGAATGAAAGCGAGGATTGCAAAATACAAATCGGAAATAAATATAATATATTATAGATTATCTATTATAATATTTTAATCAGTCGTTTGTCACCAGTTGACTTTTCTCAGTTACAGTGCCCACATATGTAATATGCCAAGTCCCTAAAGGTGCTGATTTAAAAGTTATCCACATTATTATGAATTCTCACTTAGAAATACAAATTTATTATTTCCAGCATTATAAGTCGAGCCTGAAAGTGGCATGCGATCATAAAATATGTAGTATTTTGTAATACCGATATTTCATAATTCGAATATGGGTAAATTATGTTCAATTATAAAACAAAAGTTAATCTTGAATAGGTTTGTCATCTTACAATTTCAAGACGACGAACATAATTTAATAGAATAATAATGGAAAGTAATTCGTTAACATTTAATGTAATTTGTTTGGTACGAGAATTGTTTGATTTAGCAAAAAATATATGTTATTCTGAAAATTTTGTTACTTCAGTATTCGTTGCTAAGGGATTTGCCCTGTATATATAACGTTAAAAAACAATTCTGTTTCAGAAAGAATTACGTGATTTGTGGGCTTTAATTTTCTTATCTCATCTACGAAACCATTATAAGGCTTCAGTTGGCTTATAATAATAAAAAATCAACTCAAACAATTAAAACAGTGTGAGGCTCGCTTGCCGAAAGGTTCTCAGTTTCTTGGTTGATATAGCGAGGTTTAGGTCTTAATCAAATTATTAATCCGTTAACCATGATAATATTGCTGATTACGTTATCCTAAAATTTGAGTACCGCTTGTTTGGAAGCGTACAAGAAAAACGTATTTTTTAAACGTCCTATTTTCAGCTGATTATTTAACCTCATTCTGGACAGTAATTGGACATCACTGTGCCAAGAGAGAATAAAGCAATATTTTACTTCATCTTTGTACTGTATTGGTACTTATGTGGAATTATAAAAACCGCCTACGCCAGGATATAAATCGTCAAACCGAGGAACTGGTCAGGTTCGACTCCCACGATAACCTGGACACATACACTGAATATTAATTATATCTCAATGTAAGCAAACATTGATGTAGTTATTGGCTTAAATAGTAGTGCCATTCTAATATTTGAACGACTGGTTGACTTGATAAAAACTAACGGTGTCATTTTTGTAATATGTAAATAATCGGTTAATGGCGAAATTTTAAAAGTTCCTTGACGCTTGATACTTGGTCAATTTCATCAGCCTTCTCATTTACCAATTAACAATACATTTCATTTCGCACATTATTTTTTAACAATTGCAGACAATTGGTAGAAGAGGCACATTCATTATTGTTATCGAAATCTGTAGAGTTAATGCTAATTTTAAATAGTGTGTATTATTATGTGCTTCTTGATCATCTGGGAATACTTAATTACAAAGCTGTATTACTGGCAAGCTATTAATGATAAATGATTTAATTTTCATGTACACTTGAGTATGGTGAGAAAGATTCCGTCCAACTTCTAATAATAATCTATGTCTTGCATTTTGATATTCAATTGAGTCCAAGCGTTTATATTTTATTTTTTGCCTCCCTTTCCTTCTCAAACCAGTTTTGGTGCGATAACCTCTTAGGCTAAAAGGGTTTGTTATAGTATTCTCAGAATAGTTATTTCCAACATTTCTGTCAAGACTAGATAGACTTCGTTTGCTTGCATCTATATTATAACAACATTGACCCAAAATTTTAACTATTTCAATGTTGAAAAAAAAAAATGAAAACTAATTTGATATTATTTTATGTCCCATGAGTATTTTTGTCACAAACGTCTTCTGTAGATTTAAGTTGTCATATTCACATCAGGTTATAAATCTCAGTACGTGCGGCATATCAACCAATTTGTCCTCGGATCAATCAACACATTATTTAGAATAACACGTACAATAAAATTTTCAAAGAAATAAAATATATTGTTGATAATCTATAACAATGACTCATATGAACCCGCGCATTCGTATGTTGACGTTTGACGTTGACATTTGGATAGCATAATAATTGATTAACCAAATGCAAAGTTACAAGGATATGTACACGCTCTAGTTTCTAGATTTTTAAATAAGTCGGTACAATTATTTTTGTAGACAAAATACTTTCTCGTCGTATGGTAGAAATCAATATTTTCAACACGATATCGGTGTAAGTGGAAAATTTGTTCTTGTTTATAATAAATTGTGTTTTTTGCGATTTGTTTCGGCCCTTAGAAAGTAGTTATTCACATAAAAACTAACGGCCGTGGACCAACACAGCTACACAATTTTAAATAATGAAATAGAAAATAAATGAATTAAAAACAAATTGAGTTTATTTAAATTACATTTTTCAGTCAGTTAGTTTTTTCCCGCTAATGCCAAGAATACCCAGTTCTTTTTCATAACTCTGTTTGTGAAAGTATGTATACGTCACTTGAAAATAATTTCCCCTGTATATTGGAAGAAAAGGTGCGCGAATTGTCCTTTCTGAATTTTCCGTCAAAAATCACCCCTCCACTTTTACATTATCAACCCCGATCTACCCATTTTGTTACGGAGACCCAAATTGGGGAGATGTTGGCAAGCAAAGTCGGTTAGCAAAAGCTGCATGAGTCACGCACAGCGAATTGTTAATAGTATCATCATCGTAAGTAATTTCAACAAAACGTCTATATAGTAGACATTGCAAAAAAATCTAATCAAATGTAGTCCCGTTTATAAAACGTTGCTATTTGATCAAGGGTTTCGTGGCTCTAAAACGGCTAAAATGCCAAAATCATTGGAAAGTTCCGAAGGCTTTCAACTTGCCATCAACAGTCGAAGTGAAATCTCTATTGATATGGTTTTGTAGAATCTCTTGATTGTATAAATAGTGGATTGTAGTATGCTAATCACATCCTCCTGGAATGTCTTCCATATAATGTGACGGAGTATGACAGATTATTACAGATAGATTAGGTCGATTATTCTCAGTGTGGCAACTCTAAGAAATAAATTGGAAAATATTGATTTTATCAGTACAAATAAATATTATAGTAGCTATCTTACGTAGGTAGATCACTTTTAGATACATCATGATTTTGAAGTATTTTTTTATTATGGAAGCGAACGGTTTGAAAAAATGTTTTGCTGTCATTAAAAATGTGGGTGTTGCCAAACACGTTTCCGTGTGAACGTTTTTTCTTTAAAAACAAATAAGTAGGCAACAAGTTCATTAAAAAAGATAAATTGATCAATTTATTATGCAGTAAATTAACAAAAATGGAAAATACATAATATGCAATCATTTCAGGGGCGATACGATGTGAATCAATCTAATTGTACAAATAATACTTAAAAAGTTTAAAAAATTTATCGTATGCACGTTTTTTTCTAGTTTCTAGTTTAGAAACTTAACCAAAAGCGTCTAATTTAATATGTACCAATTAAAATATATTTTGGGTTAATTGCTTATTTTTTCTGAGTTGAAAGCAAATGAAAAGTTTTCTCATCAGATGTTTTTATTTTGAAATTCAATTGATTTTAGTAAGACTAACAAAATTTCAAATTGCTATTCTCTTTATTTTGAAAGAATTTCGCATGGCGTTCAGAATTCAAAAAGAACAACAAGTTGATTCGCTTTTGTCTTGAAATTATTTTCACATAACAATGTGAAATTTGGATTAAAGTAATTAAATTTGGTTTATCTCGGGGCCGTAGTCGATAATTTTGTCTACTGCGTTCTCTATAAATCGTGAATTAAGTTTTCATTGTGCTGTTTCATCTGCCTTTCATAGTGGAATGCGGATAAAAGCAATTAAGCGAATTGAGAGATATTAAAAGTATTAAAACTTATGTATGTCGAAGAGTTTATCTTATTTAGGGTTACCGGTCTGGACGAGTGGATTCGTTCCATATTTATTTACATCCCCTTTTTTAACGTCATACTTTCTTCGTTCATAATTATTTCGATATAAGAAAATAAATACAATACCATCTAAGTCAAATGTGTTTATATTATATCACATGTGTTCTGTAAATGTATTTCTACATGTTGCTCGAATTGTTGTAAATCCGATAAAAGTAAATTCTTGGAAACGTCTACGTGAATTATTTCTTCACGGTATAATATTATATTTTTAAGCACTACAGTAACTTCAAAGGCAGTCTGTTTCAAAAAAAAAAAAAATTCACATCACAAATTGACTCACCGCCTTATTTTTGATAAATTTTAAGTAGGGTACTTTAAATCGTTGACTAATCAAATATAACATGACATCATTTTAATTTTCAGAGTTCGTGCAATTTCCGTTATAATCACAAAAATAAATCCGTATATTACTCGGCTAAAATAAATTACTAAAATTCAATATGGCATCATTTGAAATATAGACACAATGGAGTCTATATTCGGTTCAATATGCTTTATACTCGGCATTCACACCAATGAATAATTACATTTGTTGTAGATCAGTTTATCTTCATATTTAAATCAATGCTTATAATATATATTTTTGTAATATAATTAATTAACTGGTGAATATTTTTATAATAAAACAACCATAGCACAATGAATAGTTACAAATAAAACTCAAAAATTGTTTCAATAGTAAAACAAAGATAATACATTGTATTCATTTAGTAATGAGTTAATTTAGAAAGATAAAAATAACGTGTAATCTAAGTCAGAGGTTACAAATTTGTTAAACAATATAAAATCTCGAATAGAAGAAAACGTAGATACAAATACCGGTGATTACACATTATTACACGAATATTATGGTATAATTTTTAAGGTGGCAGTAAATATAGGGTATTCTAAAAGTGCAGCACTAACGTGATATGACAACAGAACAGTTCAAGAACTTAAGTAGTAGTTTGAGACACTCGTTTGCAGTATGTATGTGTGCATAGTCGTTAAAATTACAGAACAATAATATAGTTATACAAAACAGCACTACGAGACAACCCAAATACGATATATACCGTATATTCTTTAAGCAATATACTAATAATTTTGTGTTAAAGATGTTTACACAAACCCATGAAACACCTGTCAGACCTAATCGGAGTTGTAAAATTATGTCTTAAATAGCAAATTATTTATATGGCTATACCGCAAATTTTAAAAGCGTTTAGATTTTATATTCTGGATTTTTTTAACATTTAAACCACTATTTAATTTTTTTTTATCACAGATTGAATTGGGGGAATGATAATAATGTAATTGAATTTATTTATTGAACTGATTTTTTAGTGGAAAGCAGCTTATTTGAATACGAAAAGCATTTTGCATGTTATCAGCACAAGTTTGTTCTATTTGAATATTATTTGACAGCAGCTGATTGTGTACCAAGAAATGATAAAACTATTTGCGGAAATGGCTTACAAAAAAGTATATTATCATTTCACGATAACAAAGTTGTTGTTAAAGTTTATGCGTGTTAAGCGTTAGTGTAGGATAATTGGATGTATGTAAATGCAGAAACGATCCAATTGTTTGCTAGTTTTGAGATATTTGAGGATATATGTTATTGGAGACATAACAATTCTAATTCATACCTAAGGGTTTTTTATCGGCTGATTTTTTTGCGTATTCATAAATGATAAATTCTCAATCGACTTTTTCCAAAGAGATCCAAAGTAAGTTGAATTTTTTCTGCATATGCTATGTCCAATTATATATTTGTATTGGTTATAAAAACGACGAGTGAAATCGCCATGCGTGGCAACCCTATTTGCCAATTTTAAGCGACGTGACTTTCGATCCGCGAAAAGGACTCTCAAAGTCAATGACCGGTCGCATATGGTCGGCGAGCTCGTCGCTGTTGTGGCATGACCCTTACAGGATTTTACAGTCATAACGGAAAAACATAAATATCTAATATTATACCAGACTGTAAACGTTTATTCCTTTTTAAGCTTAAAAACATTGTCTGTAAAAGTGTTGAATACATTCAATGAATGGATGCCGGAAAAGATTTTTCTTTGATTAGTGATTTAGTGTTCAATACGATATACGCGTAACATTTCCTTGATACTCACAGCATATGGTATTTTGTTTTGCATTTATTGTGATTATATGTAATGATATACAACGCTATTTCACTGACATTTCATGCAACATAAACATTATCTACTAAGTTGAATGTAACATGTACTATTATATTTGGCGTATCTTCATAAAAAAATACTCATGTTAATCGTCTATGTCAAAGATAGTCAGGACTGAATTCGCGAAGCACTGCATATGCATTAAAATAAAATCTAAAATATAAAAATTTGATGTTGACTGTAAGAAAAATAAATAGTGTTTCCAATAGTTACTTTCTTATTGAAATTATTTAATCATAGAAATTGCTTGTTGTTCTTCTGATATATTTTTTTGGAAGTTATTAAAATTACTTTTTCCCTGTCATCACCCGTCTCACATCTCCACTTTCGTTATAAAAGCGTACACCGTGGCACAATAATCTTGAGACTCACTACAGAGTGCCAGCGATGGCCCAGGTGAAGCTTTTCAAGACTTGGTTGTCAACAACTATAGATAGTGTGAATGTTACCTGTTTTAACTAAGCCCTGCTAAAATGACTATATCACATTGAAAAGACTATTTCTACTGATGCAAATGTGATATTAGTGAAAGTATATTGCCACTTTCCCGTCCAACATATGTTTGGAGAACACAATGACTCTTTGTAGATGATGTGATTGTTTTTTTTGGTTTGTTTACTTTTTTTACGATATCGCTGATATGAAATATGTATTTTAGAAGTTAATTTATTTGTATTGTTAATTAATCCGTGATCCTTATGTTGGTAACACGAGTAATGGATTAAACCCACCTCGATTACATATTTCCAAATCTCGTAATACAAAAATTAGTATTTCACGTTACCATAATATTTAGCCGAATCAATCCAACAGTGTAAGCTAATGTTATTTGAAAGACATGCTGTGAAAGAATGTTTCTTTTGTCTTCTACACGTGGAAAAGTAAGCGTTGATTGACAGCTGACACGTAAGTAATTTAAAATGACCCTGTGAACATTGTGCCACAGTAAAAAAAATCACACAAAGTTTTATTCGTCTGAATGAATTATTTGAAAAATATAAAGAAAACTTCCAAAGAATTTTTCTCTTTTTGTGATGGGGATATGGGATTTTTTTGAATAGATTTTAACACGACGCTATTTTTAATTTATAATCATTCATTAAGATGCCTATTTTCGAAATAGTTTCAGTTTTCCAGCATCTTAATTCAGTTATTGACAAATCAATGTTTTTCGTGTATTAGTTGGTATTAGTTGTCAATCAACCACTCAATCCATCAAGTCATGTATCTTTCGATTTTTTAAAAAAGCCTTTTTCTTTGGGGAAGCTGAATTCTTAGCACTGAGGAATGAAGAATACCCAGATAACGTTTTATATACAAGATTACAAATGAAAAATCATTTTGAGCTTTGAGTTTGATGTATAATAATATAATAATATGTGATGACAGTTGTACAATAAAAAATATGGTATATTTACCTTTTTCACTCTTGATTAGAAGTCCTTTGCATTTCCTATCGGCGTCTTGATATTTCGTCTTCCACTTTTCGGCGTGAATACTCGCTGTGGACCAAATGCCGAAATCTTCGCGCGAAGACGCCCTTGATAGCGACAGAGGCGTGTCTCTCGGGGAAAGGATGGCCTTCGGAGACATGAGATCTTTGGAGGAACTACTGGAGGACATAAGCCTCAATGCTCTCGGTTGCGGTATTCTGCTTTTCAGTGTCGGGGTGACTGAACCACCGTTGTTATTGGTGCAGTCTTGAGGTGAGAATATCTGAGACCCGTTCATCTTGAGGTCCGTTACGAACATTTCCACATTTATAACTTTTAAATTATTGTCTTTTCTAAACTACACTGTTATTCACTTTAATAAAATCGATGAGCTATAAGAAAAAGGAAAGAGTTTTATTGATCGAAAAATGTAATAATTGCAATCATTCGATGTATATTTTTATTATGATAAAACAAATAAACCCGTCAATAATTTATATTATAGAATGATGTGTCGATGAGCGATAGATATATTGTAAACCAGATTCGTTGACAAAATTCGAACTAAAAAATATATGTAAAAATAATGTTCAAAATATGATGAAACGAACATTTTTCTGATGACGTTATCAAAGAAACATGTCTAACTGCTTCAACGTACACATGTAGGTACTTTTAAAACAAATTTTATCTATTTATGAGCAGCCGTGCGGTTGAAAACTTAGTAAATTATTTGCAAGGTTTGAATTTTCGCATGTATTTTGAAGTATGTGCGCTTACTAGTATCTAATATTAAAATTCAGATAAGATAATAATATTACTTGCTCCAAATATTACGAAAGAAAAATGTGCGAATGGTATTTAAACACGTGATTGCAATGTATACAATTATTGTTGATTTAATATCAGAATAAAAATCTTAATTCCTTAATTGAAAGTGAAAGAAAATGAAAATCTAAGTAGTTTTATGATTTCCATATGGAATATACCTGATAAAACATTAAACAAAACATGACCCAAGATAGTTTGTAACGATGACACCAATACTATTCTTTTGAAGGTTTTATCGCTGCAGGATGGCACGTATGACCTGCAAAAAAGAAAATTGCACGTAAGAATAGAGAGAACAATAAGTAATTAGTTACACATAATGAACATTTAAAATAATTACCTAAAATGAAACTAGTTTAATCTTCAATAATGATAAAAAATATAATAACACGAGAACGAAAATTATTCTTCGAATGATTCTCTTTTTAAATAATAAAATACATTAACAAAAACCGATGGTTTATATTTAAAAAAAAAATGAAGTCTTATTTGAAATCGGAGTTGTAATCTTATAACCTTTGTTTGTTATGGCAATATTATAATGCAAAAAAAATCATAAGAATCTATCGGACTTGCTTATTTCAAAATCAGTTGTCAGTTTGATTTTCTGAACTCTTTTTTTTGTTACATTAATTTCGTCGCCAAAAGCTGTTTAAATGAGTGCGTAAATGTAGTATCTTATAATAAACATGTTAATCAATACTAAATGGTTACTTATTATTACTCGTTATAATCAATGTCAGCAAACATTTTTTACTGATAATCCAGCAAATTTTCGATCAGTCGAGGCCATGACCGATGAAAGTGGTAGGTGACTTAATAGCCTCTACCTTTTCTAATGTACTTTAGCTGTATCGCGAAATCTGTTTAAGAAGGGATACATATAACACACATCGCTAAAATGGTTTAGATATTCACAAAGAATACGTTGAATACAATATTACTACAGTTTTTTGCGCCCATTTTAGTCAATGTGCATCATGATTACGTGTTTTCGCGGTCACATCCGATTCCTTTGTTGAGTTGCCTTGTGAGCAAAGTAGCGATTGATTGTGGTTTTGAATTATATCCAACTACTGTTTGATAATTCATAATTATAATAACATAATGCGCTACGTTTATTGAGACGTTGGTCGCTTATCTAATATATAAAAGTCAAAATATGTATGTTCGTTCGTTCGTTCGTTTGTCC
>JAGVSQ010003511.1:0-21418 GCA_022683975.1 Rhyacophila evoluta
GAATTTAAAATCAATTTCCATCAAGCACCGTCAGTCGAAAATATTAATTATTTATCTTTTATAAAAGAAAATACGTTATATTAAACTGTTTTCGAAAGTATAAATAACTACTTGATAAAAATTTTGCTCGAATTTACTAAAAAAATCAATTTAATTCGTATTAGTTTGACACGTTATTTTGTCGAGCTTTCGATTGATTTTTTAGGATGTCTGAATATTTGAGTTATTAAAAAAATTGGTATTACTTTAAACGGTAACAGTGAGATGTTTAATTACACGTGCGTATATAATAGGTCGTCTAAAAAAGTTCACATTCTGCTGGAAACAACCATTTCAAAGCGGTTGCGTAATCATTTTTGAAATTCTTTTTGACCATAACGGGTATAATAATAAGACACTTCTCAAAAGGGTGAATTAAAACATGTACATTAAATAAATTTAATGTATAACTGGCGGCAACATTACTCCGAGTAAAGACAGATCGCGTATAACGGTTTTCTTTTGAAATGGTCCATCGGAGACAAAGTGGTCCATTCGACGGGGACGGGTTAAAACTAATGGTCAAGTTACACGCTGCTCGACAGCCGTAGATAAATGGATATGCGATCCAAACTATACACAGAAATAAACACGTATTTATATAATATATAAAATGTAGTGTAGTTGTTACTATAGACATAATATATTGTATTAACAATGGAGTTGAGATTGATGAGAATACACACAAGACAAGATTTAAGCGAGAAAATGTTTAATGTATTGTATTATCATAACATAATTACGGTATATACCGCGTTTGTTAACAGTATTAGTGCAGAATTTAACATTTCTCTGCGTGGTTATTTCAATCGATTTTATGAGCGTTTCATCCATCATATCGATGGCCATAAGTCGACAACTCGTATACATTTGTTAATTTGTTTAGGACGACCTTTTTGCATGAAAATAAATAAACATTATTTGACGCTAACGTGTACTTCATTTTCTTTATGCCCCATTACTTATTTTTTTAATAAGGTTTATTTGGTCCACTTCAACAATTTAACAAATGTAAGATACGTGTTGTCAACTTATGGCCGTCGATATGTTTGGGTTATTTTGAGGTGTGAAATGTAATTAATCCGCCGCACTGAATTCAGAATTAACTGTAGTATTCAGTCATCGAAAAAATAGGATCGTATCGCATGTAAACTTAAAAAAACTTTATTGATTAGGCACCATGTTTGATATTAGACAAACGGTATATAAATAATTGCGGTGATGTTTTTGATGTAAGGTTGGGCGTGGATATAGTTAATCGATGAAACAAGACCTATCTATGTCACACATCTAGCAGACATCAATGAAATAAAAAAGATGAAGATTCCTCACCATTGGATCCCGTCGTGTAGGCAGTGGTCCTGTGCTGGGTGAGCAGGGCGTGGGCGTGATGGGCATGGGCAGCGTGGTGTGGCGCGCTGAGCAAGCCGTGCAGGAGGGCCTTGGGAAGAGCGCTCTTCTGCGACAGGGGCAACACGGTGTCTACTGCAACGAGAAACGAATGCTTCAGCTGATACTGGTTGAGATTTTAGGGCACCACGAAAAGTGCTCAAGATATTTGATGAGGCGAGAGCTTATCAACATCAAAACGAAGTACAGTACATATACAATTGCCATATCAATAAAATACGTATACTTTGTTTCATTAAAGCATTTTCATTGACATGATTGTATTATACGAAAAATTGAGTGAACCATGGATATACTATTTTGTTAGTATTTTTTCATTTAAAAATATGTATTGACTATCAAAAGAGCTTTATTAATTTCCTTTCCCACTATAAATAATCAGCGACATTAAACATTGATAATTTTATCAGGTATTATATAATTATAATTACACATTAACAATGCTTTTTGTGATATTTGAAAAATGTACAGTCTTGTACAATATTATAAATAATTAGTGTTTTAAATAAAACAATTATTTTTGTGAGGTTACTAGATATTAGAAGTAAATATATCCTTTCGATTAGTAAAAGAAAATATATTGTTCCTTAGAAAAGGAGGTTTCGGCTACAAAGTATGTTATTATCGCGTACACAAAGAAAACACTATGAAATATACTTGAATACGGATAGCAAAAATAATACGACAAAGCGGACAGCGTTGTGTCGTTTTTAAAAAGAAAGTGCCGACGGAAATGAAAGAAAAACGATCTCAATAAATAATTCAGCTAACAAATAAGCGCTTCGCCGGCTAAATAGATAACGTGAATAATGATGATAATCCTTCAGCACTACATAAAAATACAAGAAAAAAGAAAAACATTATTATGAGATAAGTAAAATAAAAAATCATACATTTCCTAAGAAAACAACATAGGTCGGTGTAAAATCGATCCGTCTAGACTTGCTTGTAGACTAGCTCGCTGAAACGCCCCATCCCCCGATCGAGTAACACGCCGGACCCCGAAAGCATACAGCCACGAATAATTCATTATTATTTTGTGATATGCGTTACAAATAATTTGTTTTAAATATCTTAGTGTAGTTTATACCGTACGAAGACAGAATGATACAATCGTCTTCTAATATATTTTAAATTTAAGCTTTACAATTTTTGACACTGTCTTACGTATGGCGCAATTTCGTTATGTAGTTGATCTGATATCCAAACTTGTTTTCTTCGCTATATGGTGTTGATATTAGCTAATTATATAATATTTATATTTTAAGATGCATCATTGATTAATCCTAACAGCGTGGTCAAATGTCAATCGAAAATTCATTTAAAGAAGATTTAAGTTAGTTTCCCCAGCACTTTAGAGGTTAGCGTGCGCGCCTAGCAATCCGGGGGATATGGGTTTAAATCCGACATCTGTCGAATCAAAAAAAAGTCTAAAAATTCAGGATACTCATTGGGTTCAGCTGTTGCTTAACATACAATTTTCATGAAAAATAATCCAACTCCACTTTGTTTACACTGTATAGATCAACATGTTCCACTTTGAGAGCAAGCACGGTATAAAAATCAGGTATAAAATATTCTAATGTTAAGAATAGAGTTGTTGAAAAATATCACTAATTGTCTCAAATTGAGTATTTAACAATATGCCTTTCGTTCCGCATATTGGAAAGAACTTAATGAAAGTAATGAAAGATATTTTGCTTACGGGTTTCAATCTGTTAACACCCCTCCTTTTAAAGTAACAAGTTGCCCCCCGGAAACAGTGGAAGCCCCCTTCTATACGGCGGGATAGCCTGAGGGGGTGGTTGTTTTAGCGCGGGTGGGATTTCCCGCAACTTTCCCGCTAGTTGTTACCAAGCCAAGCCAGAGCGGATAAAATTAGTATAGGTATGTAGACGGTAGGTATTTCATATACACCGTGTAACGGGGCTCCATGGGATAGAATATACGGAAGGTGACTCATGAATAAATAATTAATGCCGAACACCAAACTAACTTATTTATTAGGTGTCTACAGCTTGTGTGTAGTTAGACCATCTATATTTTATCAACTGTTCACTATGTCATAACACTTTCCAAGAAAGTGATTTAGCGAAGCTGGATAAAGTGTATTTAGGAAGCTGTTAAAAAATAAACTACACAAAAACATACGACTTATTTATTTTTAGCAGTGAATACTATTAATACAGATATATTACATATGATTTTTTCACAAAACTGTCGAAGGAAAACGTGATTAAATATTTCTAGAAATCGGGTGAATATTTATTATTATGTATGGTCTTGAATCGTAAAGAGTAACACGGAGAACATTTTTTATAAATATTATAATAATTTCTTTTTGTATTTAGTATAATACGTTCGTAAATGATTAATGTGCCGGTTACAACAAAGGAATACAGAATCAGTTAATATTTTCGTAAAACATCAGAAAAAATGTGTTTTTTTCCGAGCACGGTGTACCAATCAAACAAACTAAGAGAGAGAACGAAGAATTTCCTGGATTCGTAACGAACAGCTGACTTTGTTATTTTTAATCCAAAGAGGTTTTTTCATTTAATTCGCTGCTTGGAGTTTTGCGAGAATAATAATTATTATTTCTGGAAATTTCTTGTAATGTATTTAGAAGGCTGCGGGCATGTGGTATATTTATATACATACATCTATAAATCCGCCATTGTTTTAATATTAATCATGGCCACGCGCCATAAATTCGCAAAATATGTTCGTTGGCGAATTTACTTCGTCTCTTCAAACATTAGTCTGCCCCTTACCGAGACACAGAGCTTTCCGAATAATTATTTGCTAACATAACGACCTTTAATTGATTTTTTATAAGAATATTATAATGTTACCATTATGGTTCAATTGAATTTATATTTAAATGGTGCCGAAGAAAACGTATTTATGATCGTACATCCTCGGCATACCGTTTTTTTTTTAAGTGCATGTATCATCACTCTGTTGTAAATTGCTTAGGCTTTGTTAAGTTGCAAAAACTCCGCACTGCTAGTTCATTTCTGAAGTTAAACAACCAAAAACACCACCTTCCGTGTATAATACCTTAAAGTATACTATTTCTAGCAAATTTTCATAAGCATCACTAATTATTGTATCCTAACCATTTTAACTTCTCACTTGCTATCTGGAAGGCCTAAGAATAAAGATCCAAATATTTAGGTAATATTTTGATTATCAATTTGTAATGTCTTATGAATGAAAAATGAGACTTGAAAATTTGATTTCTATGATATTTGTCCGTAATAATTATCCTAGAATGAAATCATGGCATATGATAAGCTTCATAAATGTATAACATTGTTTGTTCTGCGCCTAACAAATTATAACAATATGCTTAGGTAATAAGTTTTAAAGTTACAGTTAATTTTGAGATCTCTTACGGCAAGGTTACAGAATTTCCAACAAATTAATCTCTCACTACCGAGCTACGCCACAATATAATATGTAAATATAAAGTAGTTATCCATGAAACAAACAGTACCAATGAACAATTTTCATCGGTTGGTTGAGACATTGAAACAAAACCCTTTAAGAAACACTCGATTAAATATATCAGGGTCTACTTCCCGGAATCGGGGGGTGAGAGTGGAGAACGAGAGATCAAACGCGTGTCAGTACTCCAAGGTCGGTTATGCCTCGGGATTTGGTACACCAGTTGTGGTGAATCAACAAATCCTAGACTATTGGCCAAAAACCGGCGAATAATTTCGATTACCACGAGGCATACTAGAAGTAGGACCTCAATTTGTAATTTAAATGGGGTGTACTAATAGAAACATACAGCGTTTTTGCGGAAATTAAATGTTCGAAAAACTACAAACCACAGTAAAAAAGTGGACCTGAAAAGCTCACGTTGATAATTTACAATAAAAATGAAGACTGTATTAAATTGCTCATTTATGACAGATTAGATGCATAGGATTTAACAATTCCCTAGATCTTCTAAAAGCAATGAAGATAAATTCAATAATGACAGTAGAATATTTGTTTTGAAGAAGTTCGTCGTATTTTGAATATTTAATTAGATGCGATGTAGTTAAAACCGAAAAAAGCTATGTAAAAATCTTATTATTTTGCAATCAAAATATTTATCTGGTTCGTTAAGTTTATCGGCGTTCTGCTTTTCGAGTGAGACTAAAACTTGTGCTTTTGTTTTGTGTTGAAAATTTTATTGTATTTTTATAGTTATTTAGAATTGAATATATGGCACCGAGTCCACTGGTTTCCGATAGCTGACGAATAATGTCTGGTTACAGGAAATCTGATGTCACGTTTAAGACAACTACAATTGACTGCCACGAAGGAATAAAAATAACCCGGCGAAATCGATATTTTAAGTGATTTGACTCCGAAAACTTTTCATAGACTCGTAGAAATTCGACCATAAACTACTTAAGTAATTGAAATATCACACTTTCGATTACTAAGCACCAGTGATTTAAACTTAGCTTTTTCCATTGTATTACGACGAATCCTTAACTAACATCTTCTGTACAATACGTTTATCCATGATAAGCGTTGACTTATAGTGTTATGATATTTTTTTAAACTGTGTACATATATATCACAACATCATGTATAATGTAATTATAATTTGTGTAGCCACAATACCAATATTTTCACAATAATAATAACCGTTTAATTTGTAAGAACATTACTTGTCTAGCGGTTAGTATCAAAGTAATACTTAATAATCACTTTATGAGATTAACCTATAAACGCATCCGGATCAAAAGCTACACATTGGCGTACTAAGTTATAAAAAATACGTCGATTTACTACTAATGAAAATAAAGCAAACGAATTTGTAAGCCAAATAATTTTTCAGGAATATCAACTTATTTACGTTTTTAAATTAAATTTGGAAACTTATAAAAACATACTCGATAGAATGTCATTATATAAATTTCGATTTGGTTTAAGTAAAGCATTATTTAGAAATATTTAGTTTCGATGAGATTTTATAAATATATTATACATTTTTATTTGATAATGAAAAAAAATAACAGTGCAAACATGAATGGTTAGAAATATATAGCAAGAAAAACGTTTAGTGTTGCAAAATTATGAAATAATTAAATATTAAATGTATTTCGATCTATATTTGAGACGCAATATTGGATTATCTCTACTAAACTCTGCATTTTTGGTTGCAGGGTTTACTAGGATAATGAAAAAGTTGTAGTTTGTGATTGTGGAAAAACAGAGGAAGAACTGCCACGACGACAGACCAAATCATAGGGGCCGTGAATGTATTGCTGAAACAGATCTCACCTATTCACCGAATATTGACAGCGGTATAGTTAGATCGTGAAGAAGCTTTACGGACGTCTAAATCATTTAGGCCACAATTATGATGTCACAACGAAGAAGATTAAAAACCAAAACTATTGCAATTCTTTACAAGCAGTACGAATCTAGCACGTTTAGAATTATTGTGCAGAGTTGTGACGAAACGATCATATCTAGATAGCCAGTGTTGCACACACGTCGACCTCTACAATACGAAATAAAGAATAATTATTGGCGTAAGGAAAAAAAGCGTAATTTCGTGTGTCCGTCGTGATCGTCGTCATTTTGATTTCAAAATTTTTAATTTAGCATTTTAGGTATTATTTTTTTTGCTCGAGATGAACACGATAGTTAAATTATGTGCATTAAGAAATAAGAAATACTGGTCTTGCACTCCTAAAGCATACAATATTTTTACACCTTCCAATTTGAGAAGATCCTTGTATCAATTTTTAGTCCGAAAAGTTTGCATTTCTATACATATTAGACAAATTTAGTCTTGGTCAAATTAATATTTTATCGAAGTGCTTTATAAATTATTAGGAGTGAGAATTGTTTCTAAATATATATATATTATATATATTGAACCGTAAAAATAATATTTAGCTTTATATTTACGTTGATAAAAATTGTCGGTTGTTTATTTACAGATTGTGGACTGTTAATGTTTTATAGTACATACATACATAATATTATATTTTTACTGTGAGGTTCAAGAATGTAATATAGATTTTATGAATTAATTAATAAAAGAATAAAAAATTTCTGCACAAAACATGAGAATGTTGTTAAATGAATTCAAAAAATTTGGCGCTCATTTCAATGGCCTCATCAGATAACAGTTTGTCACTAGTAACCGAACTCTCGAAAGGTAATGAATATATGTCGAGTCCGTACGCGAGCCCAATCCATTAAATATCCATACCTTATTAGACAGAAAGAATTATGTTCGTATTGTCCAACAGGTGTGTCCTAATATATTTATAAGAAAATAAATATCATACAACACAACGTAAATTATGTAAATGACATTAAAACTTTTAACAATTGTTAATACGTTAACGTAGCCCAGTCTTGAATATACCGGACAAGGAAAAATGACATGAAAAACGATTACACAATTTTCTTAATACAAAATTTGACATTAAATAATACTCCGCCCGAAAGCGCGATATGCAAAATTCGCGAGTGCGAAAGAGACGCGGGTATAATTTCGCACGAAAGAGTGAAGTAATTTGTATGTAGCATTGTGTGCGAGTGGGACGGATTGATTGGCGCGAGCGAGAGAAGACTGCGTGACGAAACTCGACACAGAAACTAAAAGCGAAAAACTTTTGCTTTCAAATGAGGCTGCGACCTTTATTCGCTGCTGTTTAGGGAACGTCAACATTTTGCTTCGCGAAATTTAATTATTTCTTCAATATTGATATCATGATGGTTGTTTCACCTGATAAAACCCAAAATGAACTTCGGGACATCTTCCGATCATTTAATATTTCATAACTGTTGCATATATAAATAATGGATATCACTTCACATATTAAAATCTGTTTTTATTATCAGTCTTTGAGTGTTAGTTAATAATCATTCAATGTCGATAATGTAGTATACCAAATAAAATCGAATGCTTTCTATTCTATATAAAATCCATATATTTAAGGCTTATTTCGCTATACAAAATTAACATAGAACCAGATAATTATAGTCGAAATGGTACGTCAGTGAAACTGCACTGCAATAGTAAATGTTATAATCAGCATTCATTGCAGTAGTAATCTGGCTAATGGTCAGCAGAGATAAATAAAACAAACTTAACCATGAATACTAAGTGTTACATAAAACATTTTTGTTCAAATGTATAAAACTATTACAGAGATATGTGTGTGCGATTACTTGCGTAAACATTTCAAGTGAAATGTTTGCGATCCGCGATCACAGCAAGAGACCGCCGTTATGTCAAGTGTAAATAAGTGCCACCGCGATCGCATGCCAACTGGGCCGCCAAGATTGTAAGGACGCGAGTTGTTTTGACACGAGACGAATCAATACAGGCTGTTGCACATTTCCACCGTACAAATGTGACGTATGCGATGAAAATCGAAAATTTGCCGTGGCAGAAAGTCGCAAGTACTTTCGATTTCTTTTATTAGTTACAATTTCAAAAATAGAACACAATTAATTGTCATCACAATGTTCATTTCTCAATCGTTATTATATACTGTCATATAGTTGATTGTATTCAAACTAATATACCTACATACATAATTATGAACAGTAGTATACTAATATAATCAAAA
This sequence comes from Rhyacophila evoluta, assembly GCA_022683975.1. NCBI lineage: Eukaryota > Metazoa > Arthropoda > Insecta > Trichoptera > Rhyacophilidae > Rhyacophila > Rhyacophila evoluta. Next base: position 9,060 of record JAGVSQ010003511.1, read on the forward strand.
TATCGGTCTGTTCGTTTTTTGAATTTATGCTATTTATAATAAAATAAGTAACCAATACAGACATATTAAAATTAAATTAACAAGAGATATTTTTTAATACATACACGTGTATATGTTAATTATAACAAGTCATAATAACAATACACAAAATCACGTTAGATTGAAATTTGAATTTGGAAAATTTTTAGCTCGCGGTGAAGTTCAGGTGGAAATGCATTACATTTAAATTCTAGCGCTTGTTCGAATAAGATAATAATTGTGCTCTTCCAATTGTACTTACTAGATTCGATGTATTTAAAATAATTATGTAAATATAGAAAGTAGTATTAAGTCTCTGATTAATTCGTTTCGTTCTTATAATGAATGCAAATGATAAATGCGAATCAGGGATTGGACAATATTAATGAAATTATTCCGATATATGTGACTTTTTTAATAATCTTTTACTAAGAAACATGCATCATTATGTCCCAATACATGAAGCATCAATGTCCGCATATGTAATTCTCGTCTATTTCCTAGCAGAACGTTAAAAATATAATTCTTTGTTTTTATTATTCAGCTGTGAGGAATTCCAACCTACTTACAAGTCAAGTAAATACTTAACAATAACATTATCAGAACAGATAAGCGCTGTTGCATCACAGAGATAACACGTAGAACCGGTCGTGCACAACCGGTTACACCTAACTATACCGACATTCGACAATAATTCGGCAATCGCGACCTCGTGCACCAAATATTCATGCTCGTTACAATTTTCCCTCGCAAGATTTATTCGAGAAGATAAAAACGTATACAACAATTTCTAACCACCGTTTTTAACTCTATTATTACACCAAAAACCACTACTTATCAGTTTTATCAATAATAACTTCCAGTAAACAAGATCACGTTTATATTTTTTGTCTGACGTATTTATGAATTTTCAACTGTCACAGAAATCATTGAAAATACTACTTAAAAAATAGCCCTGTAATTTATAAACAATATTATAAACATAATCATATTTTGTAAAAAAATACGTAGGTCATTTTGTCTATTATATTAACGAGGAAAAAATTAGCTGCCAAATATCATCACAATATTTGACACGAGTGACAGAATGTAGACATGACCTGGGAAAATGTAAGATTTTGGCGATGGGTGATATTATAGGTTCACATGGACTTACTAAGCCTAAAGAACCTAAGTATATGACCAATGAAGGATATATTTTCGTAAAATATTAACTGTAGTATTATTTTAATACTATTAAAGTTTTGGCACGGTTTGGCTTTATTGCCTGTACAGCTACATCGAGCCTCCTTTTAGATACAATAATTATTGACACCGACTACGAAAGTGTGACGTCATGAATATCGTGGGCATTTGTACGTATATTGCGTATGTATGTAACTGCCATTAACATATTGTAAAAATGATAATAAAATGTGTGTGAGTACCCACTTACATACATAATTGGCGCTCTTGCGCAATCCGCGCACGCGGGCACGTTTACATTATTGTCAAATCGCCGGGGCCCATTCGGCCATACGTCTCGATCGAAATTATAACATATTATAAATACAATAGTTTCCATATGTCATATGCCGGGATACGAGCATTGTGTTTATCTAATATTTACGAATACAGTATTACAGATTCTTTTTACAAATTTTGTTTCCAATTCATTAACGAGAGAGATCTAAAAATTAAGTGATTATTTTTTTTTTTTACGTAGGAAGTCCTGTACAATAAATAATGCAAACAATACATTCCTATGCATATTATACAATTTTGGTGATATGAATTGTTAACTTCTTTTTCATTATTTCATTAATTAACTGGCAATATAAATTATATACAAAACAATCTCAAAATGAAAAATGCACATTTAAATATCGAACAAAATTCACGCGAGTGAAACGTGTCAAAAGAACATCGACACGAAGTTTGCCTAGGTTAGCAAATTCAAATAAAATGATTTATCTGTGAACTTGTTTAATCTGGATTTATATTATTTATCGAATCCGTGAACGTGGAAAATGTGAATAACGAGTGCTTTTTATTTATTCAACATTGTTGTTATTACTTATTAATGATTGTTCTGCTGTACGGTAGGATAGGTATTTCCTTTTCCTGTTGCAGTAATGGCGCGGAAGGAGAGAACGGCAAAGCAATAAATAAACCAACAATATTGTTTACCGTGTTGACTCAATCATACCGGAATGTGAGTTTCAAAATACCGGCCAAACGAGTCGATTTTTCATGTAAATATATCTAAATAAGCGACTAGGTACTAAGCTAACATTTTAGTATTTTCGACGATAGTTCATTCTGGTATTGGAGGATGCGTTTCACCAAATAATGAATTTGATATATATTATATTTATATGAAAATATATACCAGCACGTATGTATAATGTTTCATTATTACAGCCTAATATTATAATAAATTAAGTTGATTTTTAATTGGTAGAGCCCGGCATTTATAATATTATATCAGCGAAATTATCGGAAGTATATCATACGTTTTTCACAGGCCGCATGGTATTGCACTATCTTGTATAAGGGCTAAGCAATTAGTCTCCACCGAGTATTCCTCTTATATTATCGTCGTTAATGTAAAACCACAGCAGAAAACAAGTATGTTGCTACACCACTTTCAAAACCACATAGCAGTGCAACAACTGTAATAGCTATCGACAAAAATACTACCGAGCAGAATTATGAATTAATGCTACTAATATACATACAATTCTATAGTAAGTATCTGATAATCTTATTGTATGCTACTTTGTTTCGTTTGATAACAGTAATCGCCAAGGATTGATTCGGCCAAAAGAACATAGAACGGAGTCATCTACCTTCACAATGGCATCGCTTGAAAAATCGTTGAACCAATTCCAAAGCTAGCGCCAAAATGCAGCTCGGGCCAATTAAGAATTGGGACAATTTGATAAGCTACTTTGAGAAGCGGTAAAAATAACATGGCAAATATCAGACCCGACCTTTAAACAGAAAATTCTTGTATATATGAGAAAAATCATTTTATAAGAGCGTTATTACTAAAGGTTTAAACAAATGAAATATTATCGTAGATAAATAGTATGATTTTTTAAACTAATTACCCTAGATTTTAAGCGATATGTTGAAATTAATTGCAGGGGGATATTTAAAAACGCAATAAACAAACGGATATCCAAAATATTAACTCATCACCAATAAATTACGAACGTATTTTAATTTGTGTATATAAGTAAAAAGACGAAACAAATGGTAAATTATCATTTCCTCTCCGATAACGAAGGGCATAATATATGACGGATCAAATTTACTTATCAAGATTATTTTCAATGCGCTCGTCCAATGCTTGAGTACTTTAAATCACGATCACATCAATAGGTGAGGGATCCGTGAAGGCATTCGGAAATAAACCCTTTCAGCATGTGCCCGTGATCCAAATGTTCACGGAAAAATAAAACGACATGAATATTTTCACACAATATTTTCTTCTTATGTATATTCATATGCTATGATTTATGAAATAGGCATTTACTTGATTGGTTAAAAATGGTTGAATAATTATGTTGAATTAATACCAGTGGTTTATAAACTCGTTTACAAATATTTTTTAACACCACTGCTTATTATTATATATAATTATAAACGCTTTGTATTGACGTCTTCTTCGTGTAATTTGGGAAAATTGATTGACCATATTGAAGCCTAAATAAAGTAAACATATTTTTACTGTCCAAACTGTTGTGTACAAAGTTAGTTAGTCGGCTTTTTGAAAGGAAGCAATTATAATATAAGATCTACGAATATTTTTTTTCAAAAATACTATTATAGATTAATATATGAGTTTTAAATAAGTTTTTAATAATATGTAAAGACAATAACGAAATAGACACACAATGTAAACATGAAAAACAAATGAAATTTAAAATTGACAATTATTCTTTTTTATATATTTAATCAGCAGAAAAATAGTGTATTTACTAACTTCACCACTGTAATAGCTTTAATTGCGTTTTAAATGTAACGATTCCAATAAAAATGAATAGTATTAACGATATACGTATGTATTTGCCCAACAGCTGACTCTTCGAAGCACGTGCCCCCGCTTAACCCCGAAGAATAGTTTCATAAAATATACACGATATTTCGCAATGACTGAATAATTGTTACAAAACAAGATTATTTTGTTTATATTTTGAAGAATAAATATCGCGACAATCAAACCGTCAGTTGCATTTCAGAAAAACATATCAATCGCCAAACGCCGCATGCGAAATTAATACGTTATCAAATATATCACGGTGATCGATTTATGCAGCTGTATAGATTATAATCAGCGTAATTAATACTACTCAAAATCACTGTGTGAATGTATTTTTGGGTAATTTGAAACAATGCAAACGAAAATGAAACAATGCGGTGACAAGAGTTTATTAAAAGTTGCGCCATCGCCACAACACAAATGGTTATTGTTTGCAATCCATTTTGAGATTACATTTGGGGTTTAATTATAAATCTAAAATCACACAGTTTGCGAAGCTCTGAGCCTTGGGCAGTTTATTGAACTCTAATAGCGAAACATGCAATCATCCCGCCAAAAATGCTGACGTATGAAACTTTGTATGTTTTGAAAATTGGACTAGAGTGCAAGCGGAGTTATTATTTTAGTCTATGCATTTGCATGTATTTTAATGCCAATGCGTCGCAGTAAATGCTGACACAAGAGGAAAATTAATAACACGACGTATGGAAAATTATCATTTTCACTTTCAGTTAAGTGTGTAAGATAATCTAACGGTTTCGAAAGGATAATAAACAATCATTTTTCTCTCTATTATAAAACGTCCTAGCAAGACGCCAATGTCTGATGTATTATACATAGCAACCAATTTCATGATAGCTATATTTCACGGATTATTTAGCACAGATAATCCGCAAACCAGATAAACCGCAGCCGAACAATCGAGAGTACACCGTATTTCTTTAACAGGTGGTCACGTGACTGTATTGAAGCCTTCACTGATATTTGCCAAATATACGATATTCATAGTGATACACAACAATGAAATACACAACGCCGTGAGCTGTAATACTAAGATACAAACACGATTCAAGACGATTTTTTATAGATATTTCATCTTGTGTGCAAATTAAATATATTTTTTTAGTTTTTGCTCAGTATTATGAATTTTATTTTTTGTGGGGAAAACACGCCAGGAAGAAGGAATCGGATATAATTTAATTTAAAAAACATGTATCAGCTAAAAATGTATTGTATTACATACATGAAATCGATATTGATGATAAAAACTGAAATGATAAATGAAAATTGGTGCAAATATTTTAGTTTGTTACAATAAATGGATGGAATAGTAAGCAATATATTTTTAAAACATTACCGTATAAATATCCGAGTGCAATGTTTATGCTACCATAATATTTGCATCGGATAGAGGCCTGTTGAGAGGATATAGTACAGAAAATACTTAGAAGTATGTAAGTGTTAAACACGATAACGCAGTGACATACATACAAGAAACTGATAAGATTTTATCGAATGTACTACGAGATAGGAAAATAGTAAATTTTATTAAGTAGTTTAAACCATAAAACCTATGATAAATAAACCGATGTCAGAGTAATCAGATGTAATTACATTAAATACGTTTATGGAACAGCTCATTGAATATAATATAAATATCGAGGCTTTATTTACAGTGTATGTAAATATGATTGAGACAGTCGAAAATTACCTCTTGTAACATTTTAAATCTTAATATATTGATGACGTTTTTGCAGACAGAATTCAATGTAAGGCAATATTGTAAAACTGAAAATAACATATGACTGGACTAGTCAGATGTCGGTTTTTGAGATTTTATATCTATTGAATTTAATACGCCCGGAAACTTAAGTTACCACAGGCTATCTATCTAAATGGATTTCAAAACGGATCAAGCTTTCTCTCGTGAGTGTACTTTATATTTTGTTATTAAGAATTTCAACAGATACTAATAGATAAAGTAGAAGTTCCCATCATTCGTCATCGCCTGTCACTAAGCTAAATGAGATTGATAATAACTACGTGAAAATTACGAAAAGTAACATGATAATAGAATGCGTTTAGGATATGGCAGTGAACTTCCCAAGTATTGGATACTGTTTACTAAGTGTTCTAAGACTTGTCGAAACTAATTGAATTGACAGATTTTGCGTTATTTATTATGTTAGGTAAAATCATTGCGGTGATATTTGAGGATACGATACGATTGGATGGATATACGGATATGATAGGAAGAACGCACGGTTGGCGTGTTGTGATATTTTGGCGATCGTTTCGATTATTTCGAAAGGGCATTGCATAAAAGGACGTCGCCATTATTCCGCAACGGTCCGGACAGCCTCGTTACGGGCTGTGACGTGTTGTTTTTGGTTTTGAGGATAATACGAGGAAAAACACACGGCTGCGAATAGAGCCCCTCCATGCCGGCCGCAGTTTTACCAACCGACCAACTTCCCTTGACCTGGTTATTTGCCGCGGCACGAAGCGAACGCGGTGTGGCAAGCCCGAGAGCATACTCACTTTTTCACACTGCTGGTCGCTAAATTTATAGGGACGGGCTCGGCAAACAACGCTGGCGAATTATTATGGTAATGCACGGTGTTTCCATCCTTCATCATTATATAAGTACATCGATTCCATTACGATTATAAAGGATAGAAAACAACACTCAATCGGCATAAATATGGATCTTTTAAACGGCTCAATATATAAATATTATATCACAATCACTGCAATCGTCATGTTTTTTTTATATTAATACCGAAATTGTGGAACATTCTTTTATTTTAATTTAAATCATTTACTTGTTATAATATATTTTAACACGGAAGAATAAATAAAATAGTAATATATGTACATCGAAAGATTCGTATTAATTAATAATTTACTATTAAGATTTGGGATAAAACTATTCGTATATATTATACAAGCCAAAATGTATATTCGTAACTAACGAAAGTAAACACATTATTATTTGTGCTTTGGAGCAAATACATCTCCATATGTTTCGTACATGGCCCATTAAAACACAATGAAATATATTTTACGGAGCCGGAAAAGTCATGAATCGTCATATTAATTTGCACAAAAAATTTGCCAAAGAATGATTGCGAATCAGCGGATGAATACAATTATTGCGAAGTCGTAGGTAATGTAAGATTTCAGACGAAAGCAGGAGGCACCTAATGTTACTGCTTGTAAGATACATTTACATCGAAAAATTGACAGAAGTCTTTAAGCTGCGTACGCAAACGGAATAAATAAATAATGGCGCTTTCAACTTTAAACGTGTTCTCGAGACTAAATTTTTTAACTGCTTGGTGATCTAGGAATACTGCAAAAGCCCACTGGAAATGTATACCAGTGCAAACTATAGGACCGAGACAATTGGCGAATCGTAATTTCTATAAGAACATAGAAATAAATAATTAATTATTAGACTTTATTCTTGTCGACATATTTAACAAATGAGTAAAAAAAAACCCTATAACTTATTACTAATCCATAACAAGTACTCCAAAATTGTATGTGAATTGACTGGCAAAATTTATCGGTGCACTTAAATTTTAAATACCCCATATATCACTTATGTGACTTTATAAAAATCTTCAACGTTTTCGGGCACTAAAGATCAATTAATTATTGCAGCAAAAACCAACAATGGGTATGCAAATGAACCGAATGAACAATGTTGATTCTGATCGATGTCTGACTTTAAGAGAATCTCGAAAATAATAACATAATTCATGATTTTCGTATGTCACATGATAATAATAAAATATTGAAAATATCTGAACCGTTTGCAGTGGCGACAACACAGGAAAAAACATGGTTTTATGGTTTGCGTTTCGCCGGATGGCGCATTTGCGAAACCTGCCATTTTTTCGCCGCTATGAATTCGCAGCCTTAGGTTTCTGTTTGCTCAAAAAATATTAATTGAGAAATATTTACCCACTGCCCCAACTAAAATACATACAAAGTACCTTGGACATATGAAAGCGTTTACACGTCCAACGTTCCGTGAAACTTCTTCAAAGAATTTCCGGTTTTATTGTAAAATAACATATGAACATAATTTCCGTATAATTGCAAGTTTACTCTTTTAAATTTTTGATTTGAATAGGCTATGAAAAATATATCTTATTATAATTAATACTATCCCCTTCCTGATGGCGCTTGAGATACAAATTAATTTCAATTAGAGTATATTTGTAATTTAAGAATTTCCCTGTTTAAGATATCTATGCATATGGGGATGATCGATTGATCCTCTAAATAATCACACCAATTTGATGAAAATATGTCATATAACTAATTATAAGAAGATGTCTTATAAGATTATACGTACCGCCATTGAATGTTAATCATTGATTGTGCAGAACCATTTGTCATATCTCATTTGAAATAAAACTTGTGTACCCCCAATAACCCACTATAAGCATCTGTTCTCAAAGCTTTGGTACGGATTTGTATATGGTTGTATTGAGCAAGAAATCCCAAAACGAGAAAAATTATGATTGTTATTATTGATCGTAATTTGCCATAATATTGGATTGTAAAAATATTCGAAGTTTTCGTTAAAAAATCAGTAAAATTATAACTGGCTGGTGGAATCCGAAGTTCAGAGAAGCGAGGTAAATTATGGTTTTTGATCAATTACATTTCATAATAGATTCGTTGCGCCCTACTCCGAGTGAATACAGTTCGGATTCGATCCGGTGTCATGACATGACGCTGAATGGTGACGTTGGACTCTTGGAATAATCGCGACAAGGTGAGAGCCGTTTGATTAGACAACAGGTGAATGAAACTACAATTCTGAGACCCTGATAAGTACGAGTCTATAAATATTATATTTGTAATTTTCGTTGATCATGATTGACAAACTGATTTCATTCTTATTAGATGTTGAATGATGTATACGAGAAGTGATCTGTTGATAATTAGCTTTAGATTTATAATACTTCCAAGACTTAATATAACACAGTTTAAAAAGTATAAAGATATAAAATTATATTGAATTCGGTTTCAATATAAAATAATCAGGCATTAAAAATATTGACTAAATCTATTCGTTTACGATCATTTACCACTCGATAAAACTGGGCGTCTAGTTATAACAATAACAAAATAAGGGCGGGCGGTAGCTTCTACCGGTACAGAGATAAGGCATCGTATGATTGATATCTTTTCCCCTCACTGCTAGATGTCCACATAACGACTATTGATTTAGTTTCCACAGTGCTACAGTAAAGTCAGTGTAAATATATATGATAAGCTCGACAGACGGTGGCGAATATATTTTTATTTTTGTTTTTAATTCATGATTTGAAAAATTTCTGTAGCTGATAAAAAAAATATAGAAGACACGAGTGTGTTTTGTTGATTGATGTTTAATTGAGTATGCCAGAACATTTTCGTTTTTTAAAATAAGAATATTATTAGTCAATAAATCAATATTAAAATGTCGACGTGCCGATACGGCAATGCACTTTAATGGCTCCTTAATAAATAAATAACTGCGAAGTTTCAACCATTTCGCTTCAGCTACGTTACAGGTGAGCCGAGCTGTCATCGTTATTAATTTGTATATTGTTGTTTACGGCAAAATAGAGCCATTGTAAATGTTTTTTGTGTTATCTGTTCGTATTTTAAAGTGCATCCACGCAGCACGGCCTTTGGCCGATGGATGCAGGGCCAATAAATGCCGAGCGAGACCGGCTGTTGAACCGATAATAATAATAAAAAAAAATGCCAAGGTATTTTCATCGCAATGGGGTCAGTGATAGTCAAAGTTAGAAACGTTTCAAAATTTATATTTGTTTATGGTGTTGTGCAAAAGCGGAATCTTCCGTTGGGGAAATATTGTGAAGTTTTGATCGCCGATCTAGTGAATTATGCATCCTCGTGCATTGTAACATGAACTGAGACTAAAGAGGAAATTCACCATAATATAAATCATCAATATTGTGAGGGCGTTGCACGTCCACATAATTAGTTATATGGTTGTAAGTTTAATATATATTCCTTTTGCAACTTTAAAATAAATAAGCATCCAAACAAATTGTCACTCTCACGTAGTAATTAATGTGCAAAAAAGTATTTTTATACCGGCCCACAAAAATCTACGTAAAATTTTTGACTTTTAATCAAATTATATTATTAAAATAATTGCCTATTGCAAATAACTAAATGATACGACGAAAAAATTATGTACGGTGTGAAAATTTGAGGCCGACTAACAAAATGGGCATCACCGCTGCGAACGTTGTGAAACCTTATCAACTCGCAAGAAGTGTCGTTTTAGTTACAGCCATGAGTTATTTATTTCGTTTGTATGTCGAAAATAGTCGAAAAATACTGAAATAGTTATTCAGGCTAGTGACTGGTGTGAGGTGAAGGTCATTAAGAGAGACGCCATGGTCGGTGGAAGTGCTGAATGGGGGGTGGGAGGGAACAGGAGAAACCGGAAGAAATGGGTCCCGATAGGATACAGCTCAACATGGCTTAAGAGAAGAGTCCGGATTCGCTTACATCCGGAAGTTTGCGAAAGTTTCGATGTACTATACAGGGGTAAACAAATATACACATAGGGTGGCCGTCTAATTCTAAAACTAAGTAACAAACTTTAAATGGACCCGTTAATTCTTTCCACAGCATAAGCAAATAAAAAAAATAGATTACGCTTAATTAAATAAATAAATCTTTAGATTTTCTAATACGATTGTATTTATTTCAATTATTTGTATTGAACGTAAGAGTAGCCCAGGAACCACTGGCATGACAAGAAAATATGCGAGAAGAAGATTTGTTTTAGACAAGGATTAAGATGGCGTGTGTAATTAGTATCTCTACTTCAGGACTATATTCACATAAAAGATATCTTTCAAACATGTAGTGAAAATAGCACATATATTTTTTATACATACAATTGATAGTTATTATTTCATTTCGTAGATATATTCTGAGTGAAATATTTTTAATACATAAATTCAGACAGCACTAAAATTATATAAAACGTTTCGGCACTTTTTAAAAAACACGAGAGAAAAAAAAGTGTCACGCGTAGTAACATATGAGTGTCTCTAACATAGTATAAATATTATTTATATAAATGGTATTTGCTCGTAAAATTGGAAAGAAAAAAAAATATCACGAAAACTTATAATAGTGTGGCAACAATTTTCATATTAAAATATTCTTGGACGAATATCAACATCGGGCTGGCAACAAATTTGACAGCCACAACGTTTCCGTTCGGTGAACGATTCAAAAAAAGAATGTTTGCATTTTGTACGAAAATAATACATACCTACCTACACGATACACGTGAAGCTAATTTATTTTCAATTATACGAAAAGACTCGGCCCTGTACTTATATTATGTTTTTACAGCGATTGATAAAAAATCGAATTCCTTCATTATCATCGCCATTTTATCAATTGTCGACTTAAAAGAATACTTAAAAGGAACGGTAATTTTTTTTTAGTTTTAACATCTGATATGTAAGTCTTCAGATGCGGATTTTTTCTCTCAAAGAAGGCCCTTATGATGATGCCCAGGACGATTACGGAGGCCAAGGAAGCTCAAGGAAAGTTGCTTTAGTTAAACATGACATTAAACGGGCCAAGATGATACACGTAACGGATAGTAAAAACCTTGTAAAACACTATAGTACAAAACGATTGTTTGATTAGTGATTACACGATTATAATATTTACGTTTAGATGATGTCACATTCATAAAATATTATGTTTTGCTATTTATCTATAACATGACATTTTATCTTCAAGGAAAAACTCACCAGTCAAGTATGATCTTATAATGTATTATTTATATTAAAAAACTTTTTTATATTCGTACGAAAACGATTCGTGAGTCCAATATTTATCGCCGTCTATGTAACCATGTACTTTTGGTTAATGTAATTAAATATGACAGTATTCAACATCTTCATTAGCCTGTATACAATAATCGCAAGCCAGACATAGTTGAAGATACATCAAGTTAAAAGCGAGAAGAAATGCTGGTATACCACGATTTTGATGGCGCAATAAGGTGCAAAGATCTAGAGATGGAAGAATACTCTTGTGATAATCTCGATTCCCGAAAAAATAAACAGATCTATAATAATTGCAAATCTCCGTGTACTTTACCAGATAAAAAAATAACCAAATAGGGATAATTGAACTGAGGTCTACTTATAGTAAGTAATTACTTTAAAGCCGATATTATTAACGATCCGGGGAATGCGGGTTCGAATCCCCATCTGTGTCGGATTTTTAAAAA
>JAGVSQ010003512.1:0-21417 GCA_022683975.1 Rhyacophila evoluta
GTTTTGATTATTATTTTAAGATTACTGGAGACCTTAGATTAAAAAATGTCAACATAAAAAATAAAATTTGTTTGTTGGACGACTTTTGTTTAACTACATCCAATTTTTACCAATCTACAAAACGAGACGGGTTTTTTAGACTTTGAAATAGCAGTTTTTTTTTATTCTCATACGAAAAATATTAAACATATAAAAATATGAAAGATGTATTTTAACTACATTTTGCTTAATTACAATCAATTAAATATTAATTATTAATACATATATATGTTACTGAATGACTGACTCCCATGGACATAAATTCATACATGGTGCGAATGAGACCAGACTACTACTAATTTCAAAATGCGAGGAGATGACGGACACAACTCACTGAATAAAGTTAATGTTTTTAACACATGGGTAGAAAGATATTTTTAATTAATTCGTATATCGCACGAATTACGCTAGTTATAATTTTCAAATAAAAACGAGAAACCTTAATTTTGAAGACACCCCAAAAGTTACTAATACAGTTATGAAATATCATGATGACTTTGTAAAAAACAAACTTTAAAGATTGGTGATTTATTGTTATAAAATAGATGTATAAATTAGAGGAAATAAGTTTAGATTGTTTAAAAATATAAGGGTGTACAGGGCAGATGAGTGATCAATTTCAATATATTGGAAAAAAAATTAAAAGCTACGTTAAACTCCACCCAGAAGTAACATATGGGAAAAAGTCGAAGCTGAAAATACTTTTAAATGCAGCAGTTGGAAATTGAATTCTTTTCAATTTGCAGAACCTTGATTTGCTCGCAATCAGTTGTAGAATTGCAAATTGGAAAGACAAACGTTGATTGTATTATGTCAGGTACAATTTGAATCGAATCAAACATCGCAGGGGTGCCACTGGAAAAAACAATTTATTTTTTCTACCCATAAATGAAATTTTAACCATTTTAAAACCTATTTTTAATATTAAATAAAAATCCATACTATATTTAAGAAAAAAATCATAATGCACGTATAAGCAATTCATTTCTTTTTTTTTTACGTCGTAAAATTTGAATAATGTTTATTAATTTACACTTATCTTTAAATATAACTCTTGATTGATTTGGCAACTACAAAAATAAAATACAATGATGATTTTGATTGGAGTATTTGATTAAATAGTTGTAACATACATAACATCACTAACCTTAATTGTCTGCCTCGTTAGCGTGGTAGCGTGCGCGCCTAGTGATCCGGGGAATGCGGGTTCGATTCCCTATCTGGTTGGATTTTAAAAATTCAAAATGCAGGACTGGATGCTCGTCGGATTGAGCAATTGTCTGACAAAAAATTCTCGTGAAAATAATTTGTCAATACGTCTTCATATTGCGGAGATCCATATTCTACTTTCGGAGTGGATTTTTTCACACTGTGTAGATCCATATGTTCTACCTTGGGAGCAAACATGGTAAAAGAAGAACTTTAATTATGCGTGTATTTTTTATTTTACAGTCCACCCTCCTATAACGGTGTATTCTTAAAGCACATTTTTTTATAACACGGTACGAATAAATTGCGGCTTAGGAAGTTTGACTGCTTTATTTCATTCAATTAAATTCAAGCGTTTTTTTTTTTAATGAATGTTGGTTAGTCACATTTTCACTCGATATCATACTGTATTGATTTAAATAATGCAACAATGAGATTTAAGCCCTTAACGGAATTGTCCAATGTGTCTAACAGCTGGTTGTATGAATACAAGATTTACCTATATGTATCTACGTCATGGAAATCATTTTATAAGTGTCTTCACTGCTAATTTTTATGTCAATCTTATATAAATATGAAGATAAAAGCTATAAAATATTTCATAAATACTAAGTTTATTTGTAAGTAACGCTTATAATCTTTATGTGTTTATATATATATTTATGTATTGTTTTTAACACAGGTTTTAAAAATATATACAAAACATGTTTTTCAATATCATGTATTTTTTTATTTTTTAATTTAAATTTGTTTTTTAATTGGTAAATACTTTAGATGTGAAATGAATTATTCATATTTTCTTTATATATTACTGACTAAGATCTAACAAAGAAAATTTTGTCGGGTAATATGATAGAACGAGGGTGAAATATAAGTCCAAGAACTCACTGAATGCATGAAGTTATCAATTACTCAAAATTGTTCAGCGTCTCAAATTGGAAAATAACCAAAGTCAATAGAGGAAGGAAAAAGTTTTATTGAAGCTATACTTGTAGAACTTCTTTAAATCACGATGATTGTGGTGATAATAGATATACACGAGTTACAAATCATTTTCATTAAATTCTGATAACTAATTATCAATATCTTTATTGCAAAATTGAAACACACTTTTACTTCACACTTATTCAATCGCAAAAGACAACTTCGAAATATACAATTTAGTAGTGTTTGAAATATTTCATACAACCTTGACAATAGATAGTTGGTCAATTACAATAATTTTTTTATGAGAGAGTATAAATCATTACATTTTAATTTCTTATTAAACAAAAATATTTTATATAAGTCCAAGGAGTTAAAAAGAACTAAGGACGTATACCAAACATATTTTTTTTGCGCTCAAATCAGATGTATTTCTTGTTGAATTTATTTCAAAACATTCGCATATCGAGATAACATAGTAACTGTGTTATTAACTTAGATAACTGCAACCTTAGTGGCCAGTTGGTTTTTTAAAACTGGAGGCCATGGTCTAATTTTTTCAGCTTTATAATTTTTTTTATAGTGTAAAAATGCAAGTCCAAATACTTAACAAGTTAAAAAGTGAAGTGACAAAAAACCGTTTAGGAAATCTCTATTAAATATTTTCACATTACAGAAATCAAAATGTTTCACTTATAGAGCGGTTTTATTAAAGTTACTAACTTATTTTTTTATGTGGAAGCATTACCTATACCCCATTATATGTACGTCAATGGCGGTTAAAAAATACATAGGCATTTTCCCCTAGCTGTAATTGGATGGTGCTTTTACAAAACGACGGTTACTCAATTAAACCCAATTATTTTTAAGG
Organism: Rhyacophila evoluta; assembly: GCA_022683975.1. Lineage (NCBI taxonomy): Eukaryota > Metazoa > Arthropoda > Insecta > Trichoptera > Rhyacophilidae > Rhyacophila > Rhyacophila evoluta. Next base: position 3,044 of record JAGVSQ010003512.1, read on the forward strand.
ATTTTTATTTTTTCCACGTGAATTATTTGTTTTTTGTCAAGCACTTTCAACGGTACAATTTGATTTCATCTAAATACGCACAATCATTAAAAATTACAGCAAAATTTCTTTGTAATGCTTAAGCTTCTTTGTATTATACTTATATCAAACTCATGAAATATCAAGAGTTTCAATTAACGTCCAATTTTTTTTGGATAACTAACCCAATTGCTTATTTTTTTTGTTGTATATATAATTTGCACATTTTTTCTTATTGCAACGTAGTCTTGAAACCTGTTTTGTATTTTTTTTTTATTTAACTATATCATTTCTACAGTACTATAATTGAACAAAGATTTTTTTGGGTAAAACTTCTTCATACTCTACAACCCGTTTTTGTAATTTCTGATGAAAAAACTTACAGCTCTGTTGTTTCACGCTTTTCTTATACATGAATGTTAAATATTGCCAGTTTTTGAAAATAATAATTAAAATAATTATTGCACTACTTTTTCTTTTGATTGTCACTTTTTTTAGCTACATCTTATTTGAATATGGAACATTTTTTCCTCAGTGTGGAGTACATAAATTTTCATATTTTTTACCGATTTTTTCACAATATTGACAGTTAGTCAGTCACTCAATTCAATGGTCATCCAGTTTTTAATGTACAAATTGTAATTAGACTTTTAACTTACAATCTCCAGTGGCAACTATAAAAAATATTATAAAACACCCACTGTATATTTTTCATACATCGGCCATAGATAGGAAAATTAACGTATTCTTTTACACTTTTTTTATAATCGTTTTTTCAAAAGAATATAAAAGAACAAATACCAAATTTGAATCTTAATTTATTTTTTAGGTTTAAAAAAATGAGGGTCTGTCAAATGTATTGCAAGTAGAAAAAACTTCCACTACATTGATTGTTTTGATTTTTCTTGGACAATTTATTAAATTAATATCTGATTGGGAAAATAAAATACCAGTTTTAGTCTTCGTTGTTGTGTTTATTTAACATTTTAACTTTCGTCCAAAATCATGAAATATAAGTTTTTAGTTTCTTCTAAAAAAATAATCAGTATTACGTCCTTTTTCTTTTCTGCAGGCAATATTTAATCTAATAATTGTATCGTTTTTTTACTGTTATGGAAAAGATATTTGGTTTAAAATTATTATTAATTAATTAACATAATCTTTGTTTCAAATTTTATTATAATATTTTTAACAAAACGTTAATTAAATAATACGTAATGGTTATTATAATTGTATAATTTGAGTATATATTATATTTATTTCTTAATTTTTCTTTTACAAAAAACACACAAAAGACTCCGTTTTAAATGCTTAGATACATTTACAAGAAAATTAATCAACAAAAATCTTGTTTGTTATGATATTCTTTTTGTTTTAATCGCAAACAAAACGTTTTCATTTTATTGTACTAAAACGTTTCACAGATAAATTATTAATAATTGTGTAAAACTCACAACGCAAACCTGAGTATTATTCATCAACCCTAATTAATCTTGTTTAGTGTACACATTATTTTAGTAATTGCACAAGATGTGAATAGTGCAGAAAGCTTGATAGGCGGCAAAAGCAATTAATTATTCATTATATCAACCATTCGTTTGTATAATACAAAGAAAAACGTAATGAATCATGCTGGAGGTAGAATTTCAAATTTCAGTGTACCTAGATATGCGAACAAAGCATTTATCCTTTTTTTGTACAGGATCCCATTACCAATTTAATTAATATTTGGAAATTTCTGACCGATACTAAATACTGTATTGATGAAAAGTTCTGTCAAAGTCAAAATTCTGAAAATTTCCAAATGGAAAAATCTAACTTTCCATTTGCTAAATTCAACTAAATTCATTTATTTATAATTATCTTCCACGGAATCGCCAGTCAACTTAACACAATATTTGTTTATCACATATCCAACTTTTTATTTGATAGTGATTGACCAACACTTTTTATTTCACTTTTCCAAATTTATTCTATGAAAATTACTATGATTTCAATGATTTCATTACAAAATAAAAAAAAATATTGATCAATATCAACAGAAATAACTATTTTACATAAAATATACGACCGGCATGTACGTGTGTGTATTTTATGACGTTATTTTGTGTGTTACCCATCATTGATTGTTTATTCGAATGAGGGAGATAGAGGGAGCATTCTGAATGCCTTCCAACAGTGAGTATATCAACGATTTGCCATAGATTTTTGCCACTCTGTTTCCACCGTTATTTTTTTCTTGCACTTATTTTACATCATTTGCATTTTTATACATATATATATATATATATGTTTATCGAATTTTAAAGCTAATAACTGGTCAAGTAAATTTGACATACTTTAATATAGAAACATACATTTTTAGAAATATGTTAGTGAGCAAGTAAGCGAGTGTTGTGACTAACGCGCTGTCAAACTTGCTCACTTGCTCATTCACCAATTTATATCAATGTATCACTTATCCCAGTTCACTACGGTTGAATAACAATAATAATGTGTATTTTTTACCAGTGAAGTAATATTGTCGATAGCTATTTCGGCTTTGTCGTCAACGCTATTACTCTAAACTCTTTCTATTACCTATATAAAGACACTTTTGGCGATAGCCGAGAGGTTAGCGTGCGTGTTTCGTACTGCGGATGTTGCGGACTCAATTTTCACAACTGCTGAATTTAAAAATCAAATATTCATTGGGGAAGCAATTCGTTGACAAACAATCTAAGTGAAAAAAATCTATTAAGACATGTATTTTTTCACATTGTGGAGATTTATATACTCTGTTTTTTTTATTTTAGCACCGCTTAGATTCATATGTTCCACTATGGTGATAAAAAATAGTTATCCCAACCAACAAAATCTGTCTTTTATTTTGATAAATTACATTAGTCATATAAATTTAGAATATTAGCTTTAAAATAAATTCAACTTCCAACAGGTAAATTCGTAAGTTCTGACGATGATAAAATAGTGTTGTATTTTAGAATTCTTAGTTACATCTCGTTCTACAAAGATTGCTACAAGATTTTGTTGCATAAATTCGATATAACCTTTTGATTTAAATAGTATGCAGTTCTAGACAATATATTACATTATCGATAAGAGGATTCATTTCCACCATAAAATATAGAGATACGATGCATAGACACGAATACTATTACGATCAGAACCGAAATAGGTTATGTAACCAACAACTTTTTTTTTCTTGGAAACATTAATTTTTTTATTTATATTTTTAACATCTAGATCAAACATAGTGTGATAATCTGATAAAATGATAACTCTTATTCCAAAAATTGTTAGGTTGTTTTTTTTTAATATATTGAAAATCTTTAATTGTGATAAATTTGTTCGTAAATGTCACGCCGGTTATAGATTGTCTCTTCATAATTTTTTATACGATACTTTAAGTGTAAAATCGCTTGTGAGGAAAATATGGTTCCATGACAACTGCGCACGTGACAAGTACTCACATGACATCTGCGCACACATTGAAGTACTCACACTAACACAGAAATTAATAGTAAGACATTTTATACTTAATTTACGTAATTATAGTATAGTTAGATCTTTACTTTAATGTTACTTACCTATATATGAGCACTTGTCATGTGCGCAGTTGTCTGGTTACCGCAAAATATCTCTCTTTGTCAAGGTTTCAATTTTCAATTGGATTTTTTTCTTTTAATGAATTACGAAATGCAATATTATATTATAACAGAACTAATGTTAAGTTATGGCTGATGATGAAGAAAAAATATTAAGCAATTACAAATTCTTACGCCCACTCAGTGTATACTATACTTCTGTTTTTTTCTTTAATTAATGTAAATTTTTCCTCGTGTTTTGACCGTCATAATTATGTCGGTTACAAGCATTATCAGTTCAATATTTGTCACTGAATATTTCTACCTTCCAGTGTACACTCACTTAATTAATCAAATAAAGCTTTTGTTTGTCTTGGGTTTTGTCGCCATTTACATTTTATATGGATAGACAGTGAGGGCTGATTATTTCACATAAAAAACTGTGTATAATATACTACACAAATGATAACAGCAGTTTACAGTTCTTCCATTAACGGCAACAGAATACAGTTTGCATGTATATATTTTATATCTTATGATACGTTTTTAGTATTCTTTCACTGCAATTAAAATTTATATTTTGAACCAATTGATGGTTGTCTTCATAAAAATATTATTACACAAAAGATAAAACAATGTTTCGATCGAAAATATCATTTTTTTTAATTAAAAAATATTGTAGAGATTCAATGCATTGATTAAGATTTCGTTCATGCTACTAAGTAGTATATATCCTTAAAATCATTTGTATAAGCTTTTGATCATTGTAAGTGATTTTTTACATTTTTATTTGCAACAAAATTTAATATGAAATACAGTATATATATTTTTAAATAATTGTAAAAAAAAATACACCAAGACGATATTGCACCATTTTAGTAGTTCGTCTTGAAACATGATCAATTATTTGAAAATAAAAAAACTTACAACATCTAACCGTAAGGCGATAAATTGCCTCAATCTGATACTGCACTCACTGCAGTGTTGCCCGATCTTACAGTCGTCGTAACGAACGGGGTTGCCAGCTATAATTTATTAGGCACCTCTTTGCTTCCCACGCGAACACTAAAACAAGTCGTAATTAGATTTGAAATTTCATAAAAAGTAGCGCCAAGAAATTCTTACGAAATATTTCAAATTTATTTTTGGAATCCTTTTTCTTTATGTATATGACAAATTCATTCAGTGTATTTTTATAATTATTTAATCTTTCATTCATTTTTGGTAGAAACTTATTATTTTAAAACCAGGTTCATAACACTACGCTCGTAGACTAAAAAGCAAATATGATTAATAAATAATTAATAAAACATTGGTTTTATATATTGACAGTATTTAACCAAGCACCTTATACCACGTCAACTAAGGTTTAGGAAGCTGTTTCTGGAATACTTTTGACACTATAAACTCACGTCTGTTACGTTACAATATACAATACGAATGCAATATTTAATATTTTTACTTCTTATATTATGCTTGCTCCTAAAGTGGATCATATGGATCTACACAGAGTGAAAACATCTTGACAAATTATTTTTCACGAGAATTATTTGTAAGACAATTGCTCAATTCAATGGGCATTTCATTCCAGGGCTCAATCCAGTCTTCTATTTTCGGATTATAAAAAAGTTGCGGAATTAAATCCGCATTTCCTGGTTTTCTAGGCACACACTTATCTCTACGCTACTGAGGAGACATTTATACTATAATAATCACATATATTACATTTCGCATCATTTTCATTGATACTTGCCACTATTCCCACTCTTGTATTGTACTTATAAGATGTCGCCGTAAACACAAATAGTGAACGTCTCAACAAATAACCGATTGAACATTGAACGTCATCAGTTTATCTTAGTACTTTAGTGTCATTTCTAGAACTATATAATTAAATCATAATATCATATTATATTAAATGAGTAAATAACGTATCTAGAGCGATCAATATTATTTTTTAATGTCACAAAATGTTTTAGTCAAGCTAACTCATAATTTCAATGTATAATAAGCTTTATTTTAGAGGTTAACATGGTATTTTTTTCAAATTTGCTTTATAAGTAAGTGAATAAGCATTTATAAGAACACAATGAAAAAATAATGTGAACAAATAAAACTTATTCCTAAATTTTATCACATCCAATTATTTCATATAGCATTTACGATTCGCCTGATTTTTGTGTCATCTTTCGATTTCTATCCCGCTACGAGACGCAAGCCGGCAACCATAAACCAGAGTAATGTAGCTAGTATATCTGGCAAATATAATTTAATGGCATCTACTGTTAATTAGTACAATTTAATTGCAATTTTGAATGAATGTCATTCTCAGTCTCACATGAAAAAAATTATTCATCATGAGATCATTTGTGTGGTAAATTAAATATTTTTTAAACTCGTGGTTTACTGTTCTCAATCAAACGTTTTATAAAAATCAAAAAGAATTATCTTAGTTCAATACGGAAAAAATACAACTCATATTGTTTATCTTCGTCATTTATTATCTCTGGACATGTATTATTACACCCAAGAGTTTTATCAAATGTGTCAATTAATAACTATTTAGTAACATTATGTGATAAAATATAACAGACATTTCCGGTTGATTATATTATATGGACCATATTAAGCCTCCTGATTTTCACATAGCCAAATGCTAATTTCTGGGTATTGTCTTATTAAGAATATGTCTTACAAAGGTTGATTCATTTATCCTCGGAGGATACATCTAACGATATTAAACTTATTTAAATGCGGACCCGCAGTAATTGGACCCTAAAAACACCAGCAAGGTCCCGCAGCTCTAGACCGTGCCATTAAATAACCAGAACTGAGCTCGAGAATATGTTTTTGATTCCCTTAATCCACGTTAAAATTTCCTCTATAATTAAATGTGAAGTATCTAATTTAGGAATGTATGATTATGTAGTTAACCATATTATTATTTGAAAACTAGGTTCGGGGTTTTGCTAAAGCAATTCCGTGAAATAATTTGTGTTTTCGAAAATATTAATCTGAATTTATATCACTGATTAAATGTTTAACTGAAAATGGACAACATTTCTATACTTGGTTGTACATTTTATTGTTTGTTAACATTAGTTTGTTAAACTCAACAAAATATGATTAAGTTTCATTACGTAATAATATTATATTAATATTAGTATGGTAAAAATATCACGTATATATCTGTTTTGCTCTTTAATCATTTTATGTTTAACCTATATTACTCAAAAATAAATTTCTATAGATATATCCAAAAAAATTGATTCCAAATTTGTATTAACCTGATAGTGTTTTCGTGACCCTGATTTTCTTCTACGTAAGATTTTTTCTTTCTTTCTCGTGTAAATATGCATTTTAAATTGATAGTAAAGTAACACAACCGTATCTGAGTGAATAATAAATTCGTATGCGTTTGTTTATTTGTTCAGTTGTTCGTTGTTTTTTACGGTGATATTTGGTGAATATAATGAACAATAATAGTGAACGTAGCAGGCAGGGAGTGGTACCCTTGATATCAATTAAATATTTGTTTTAGTTTTACCTATTGTAATACGCGCATTTGTTTCAAAGTTTAGTTATATTTTGATATAAATTCAAAATCGGAAACAACGCCTGGTGATCTGTTATATTATGGTTCACTTGGTCCTAAAGTGAACCTCGAGAAAAAATTGTTTGTTATAAATATTAGATTGATTAATAAAGCTTTAATTTGTTTTATTTATTGCTTAGCTGTGATATTACAATTAGATTTATCTTGTACACACTCGTATCACCTGTTATAAAGTGCCACAGATGCTCTACATTTTCCATGCTGCCAGCCGGGTCGGATTAAATAGTCTTGCAGGAGGTAGCTAATTAAGTCTTTGTCAGTTTAAATGTAATACACCTCGCTCGTGGGGCTCCGGCTTGTATTTCCGTTTGAAAGTGAACACTGTAAGCCTCCGAAAGGCTTTTAAGCTCTCCTGTCTGACAAGTGGTAATCGTGCAGTTTGGAAGAGTGACAAATTTTGAAAACATCGATTTAGGCGCGTTACCTGGATAAGTGCTTTTGCGAGCTTTTGTTTTAAGTATGCAAACACTCAGTTTATAAAGCTTCGTGAAACGAGTCTGTTTATTTTTATTCTATCTATACATAGATATTTCAAAATAACATCACCGTAGATAGAGTTCGGTTCATATTTTTTTTTCACTTCATTTCATTTTCATTTTATTTTTCTATTTTTTTCCAAATCTTTCCTTGTTAAAATATCCACGTACAGTGTTATAATATAAACCCGTTTTTTACCCTAGGTGTTCAAGAATTGAGAATATACCATTGTGAATTCTCATCTATATTAATTGCTTTTTGTCATACAAGTTTTTATTAGTAAATTTTTCATCCTGTTCATATACTTACACGTTATTTAAATACAATGCTTTTGAGTTCAAAAGTACATAAATGTTACAATAACAACTGATTTATTTGGTAGACTACATGCTAGAGCGCTGTATCACTGAGTGCTTGTTAGTAAGATCGAATTTTGTGGCTAGTTAAAATTTATAAACTGTTGTTCGTATGTCGCAATTGAGAGAATCATATTTAAGTTATGTCATTTTAAATTTGATAATAATAATTTATGGTACAGTATTTTTTTTTAATGTTCAAAACTCTTAATCTCGTATCTGAATAAAATACATTCAATTTTCGATTGGATAACCGAAAAAATACCTTGCCTAAACAATTTTTCATGTTGTGAATATTCATAAACTGCTCATTTAAAACAGACTTTAATTAAAATGCGTATTAAATTCATAGTGTTTCTATGGATATTCCACAGTATGACCATTATTAATATTTGTACATTGTGGTATAATCATAATTACACTGATAGTGTTATTATACAATTTTAATTATAATAATGCAATTTTAATTATAATAATTAACGTTTTATCCATAACGGTAATAAGTGTAATAAAGATAAATTATTAACAAACAACATAATTTATTTTTTTAAATTAAGTCGATTGTTTATCTATAACTTTGAATCAATAGTTTTTCATCTACAAAATACATACATTTCAATAATTTTACTGGAAAATTTTGATATTTGTTAATCGATGTATTTATTCAACGTCACATGAATTGCCAGACTTAAATTTATATATTTTCCAATTACTGACAATGGATCATTTAGTTATTATTACTAATTAAAAAATATTTTGTCATGCAATTCTATAATTAAACAATTAAACTATTGTCAACAACAAATGTTGACGTTAAAAATATAATTAATGTTATCAGAAATTAAACATATATATATGGAAATTTTGTAGTAATATCAATAATAGAGAGTTTGTTCCATCTCAAAAAAAATATTGTGTCGTATATCATTAGTGATATTTTACAGTTTCATAGTGTATATATATAACTTGATGTTTTTAGATATATCATAGACAATCAATAAAAAATTATCGAAAGAATAAAAAAATCTTGTTTTAATTGCTTTAGTTCCATAAATACATTTTCAAAAATACAATAGGCTACTCTGCCGAAAGCTATTTTACGTTTCAAAATAATAATGCTTTTGGTTTCATTTCGGTGCCAAATTAAATTTGTACTTTACTGTGACCTAAATTATTATTATCACTTTGCAATTTATTTTATCTCTATGCTGCATCGCCGTAAAAACACTCAACTGTCACGTACAAAATTAATTAATTATTAATACCTTCGCTAGCCAGGTAGCGTAGCAGTCGTAGTAAGTAAGTAACCCGTCGTAGAGCTTACGCTACGTAAGCCAACCATTTTCCGTAGAGGCGAACTTGTTTCACATACCTTGCTCCCGGCACATGTTTATGTATCTTATATTTAAACTGTACTAAGTATTATTTCACTTATGGTAACATTATATATATTCCATTTTCAAATTTTAAAACATTACCATAATGGCTAACTAGTTTATGACATTCACAGTCGGATGATTTAATGTAATTTAAATTAATTTAATTAAATATTTAATTATCTAAAAATATATAGGATTTTTAAAAGATACGTTCTGGATGAATAAGAATGTTGTCTACAAAATGTTAGGCCAAATATGCACTATTTTATTAACACTTAGCTTGATATACATTATATTGTAACTAAACATTTTTTTTATTAAAAATTCGCATCTGCATATGCTATATGTGCATACATCACAGAACTAACGAATTATAAAATACACGTAAAAAAATATCAAATGTTCTTTTTTTTCTAATCATCAGTATTTAGCTTCGGTAGCCAAGTTGGTCAGCTCTTTTACCGTGAATTTAAAAACTGTAGCTATTTTTTTGCGATACTTAAAAATCAATTATTACACTCACAATTGAGAAAAAAATTCTGTTGTATTGTAGAAATGTATAGCTCTATTTTATGAGTCATCCAAGTTTTAAATGTAAATCTCATTTGAAATAACCTACATACATTCAATTTCTCATAGCATATTGTAGTACAACATAAAGGAATATAATTATGCAAAAACTACGTAGCTACTACCAGCTTAATTAAAGAGTGCTTTTTATAAAAAGACGACCATAAAGTAATTAGTCTTTTACATAAATTAACTTATAATTTAAAGCACACGGCCAAGGCATACATATATATATTCTAAATGTTTTTATGCGTTTCTAGGGACAATAATTAGTTCTCAGATCTCTCCTAAGATAGCCTCTGTCCCACAGCGTAATTCCTCCCTAATTATACCTTATCTATAGAACCTTCTTTCAAATCTCAAAGACCCATCTTCGCGCGCCAGGGTTTCCGGTTCAACTTTACATGAGTTATTCACCCCTTATTCAAGGCATGATCGTTTAAAATAAGTTTATAACGAATCAAAAATGCAATAATTATATATCAATGTATTTTCTTTTAGATATCTCTTCTGCAAAAAAGCTTTTTTCTTTTAACTGTGCTTACACTTATGTTTTATATACTTCTTTGAAATAATTAACTAACATTTTTAAGCATACTGTATATGAGTTATTCAAATACGCATTCAGGGTGTGATCATTTGAATTAAGTTTATATGAAATCAAAAATGGAATAATATTTGCATATATCTTGCAAAAAATATTTTTTATCACTATTAATATTATTATATTTTATAAAATTACTGTAAACATTTTTTTTTCTTTGTCCGTTCTTGAATGGAGCATATGGAGACCACATGCCACCTCCAAGAGTCTCTGTCGCCGGCCAGTATTAAATTGTTACATTCCATGAATTCACATGCTCTGAAATATGGCGATTTAAATACAAATTTACTATTGCTAAAAATATTTCTTCAGTGAATTGATTGATAAAATATTCTTTTAAACGTAAAGCTAAAAAAATTGTCATATTATGTTATTTATCATAAATATGTGTAAAACATTTAAGACAAAAATCTAAAAAGCACACTAATCATACGTTCGAGGTTATTTTGGTAGTCCAACTAGTCTTTTAGTTATAATATTCAATAAAAATAGTTGCTTAAGCTTTTATAATTCCGTTCTTTAAAAAGTATTAGCACACCATTTTTTAACCATAAGATTTTTGTAAAGTAATAATAACTTTACTAGTTTTTGCTTATAATATATTTGATTATTACATAACACAAAATTTATTTTAAAGTTCTTGACGTCCAATTCAATCACACGCAAAGAAGTTATTAAATTATTTGCTATCAAAATAATGTTTTTTTAAAAACCAGACATTTTTATTATTAGATATTTTTTAATATACACGAAAGATTACAGTTCTTCAATAGTAATAAATTTCTCTCAACACACGACACATTTGATGAATCAACCGTAGATTTGCATCGTAAAAATATGGTTTGAAATTAAATTAAATTTTAATGTACAATAGTTATCGTAAACAAACATACATTTTAATGGTAATATAAACATCGACAATTTATTCGAATCTGTCCATAAAACAAAAGAGTCATTTTTGTATGAAACGAATCACACTGTAGAAATACTCCAAGATTATATGAGCCAAGCTTGAATTCCATATGAATACTTATTAGATTTCTTGCCCTATGTACTTCAGTTAGCCTCATATGCTTGTAGCTTTTCAATTTAACGGGGTTCTTATGCTAAATCACATACAAAGTGAATGAAACCCACTTAAATTGTCTCACGAAACATTTCAATGGCCTTAACACAGCCTATATTGAGTTTTAAAAACAATTTTATTCTAACAATCATCTGAGTACGACTGAAAAAACATCTTAATTTACCCAAAAGAAATTTTTTGGTAAAAAAAACATTACTTTATTCTCTCAAAGGGAGTATGTATATTTTTTAAATAATGTGCGTTCTGAAATTGGAGCATATGTGTTTACACAATGTGTAGATGAATACTCTTATAGTGAGGCTTATGGATTTCTTTACAAGATTTATTTTTTCGACAGTTAATTGATGGCCGTGCAATTTCTTGACTCAATAAGCATCCAATACTTTATTTTTATTTATATTTTATCTTAAAGATGCGAGAATCGAATTCACATTTCCCATGATCTGAGGTAAGCACGTCAAACTAGGCCACAAATAGGGGAGTACTTAGTTTCTTTTATATTTGATGTAATAAACTTTTTACTGTTTATTAGCTATTTATTTAACTTGGCATCAAAATTACCATAAAAATAAATGCAAATATCTTCATAAAATTTCTCCGCATAACACATGTGGAATATATGATATAAGAAATAATGGATCAAACGTTATTATTTTATATAATTAATATTTTCGACTGATGGTGCTTGATGGAAATTGATTTTAAATAATTCAGTTATTATTTTAGTTATTGGGATATAATATGTTGATACAATAAAAGAGAATTTTAATAAATTACTGAATCTCTTATGTTGTATTTTAGATATAGTTTAAAAAATCGAATAGAATAGAATAAATAGGAGTTCACTTAAAGTAAATTCTAGTGTAAATCATGTCACAAATAAGATTAAAGGACGATTAAGAAGGCTTGTGTATTAAATACATCTGTATTTATAATTGAAAGGGCTATACTATTCAATATGTAAGTATATTTACATAACGTTATTTCTAAAAGATTTAGATACTTGTTCTTTAACTTTGAACATTTGTCATTTAAAATAAATTTAATTATTGTAATTTAAGTAACTTATACTTTGATAACTTTATAGCGTACTTATTTTTATTGAATAATATGTTTTTATTCAACATAAATTTTTAATTATCATTTTGGATATCACATCAATAATGAACTTTACAACATTTTTGTTATTTCTATTTTAAATATTATAATTTATGAACGTATTTTTAATTGTAACATTCCTTCAGTGATAAAATTATTTATATTAAACAGCGATAATATTAAATATGATATCTTATGTTCAGTTATTACTACGTTCGAGATTTCATATTATTATAATATTCTAATATATTATTATCGACGTTTATATCGAAATGTCAAAAATAGGTGACCCACTTGTGCAAGTGAGATCCTTTTGTCTTTTTAAAACATAACATGTGGCTTACACGCGCAGATGGCCTGCAAATAAAGACGAACTAAAGTGGTTTTTACATTTTGCATCTTTGGCAAGGCTGGCCTTAAGCCCTCGGGTATTTTTTGGTCTAAGGCACTTTTCATTACACATTTTTTACGTGTTTACTTTTTCAGATACACGCCACAGTTTTACGTCTTTTTTATTAAGCAAAGAAAAGCTACAAGAGTTTTTTTCTGAACTTAACGTTACTTCAACCTTATATGCCGATATTTTGATTTTGTACCTGTCTTTAAGATAATAAGAATTAAACGTTTTTATTTCAAGTATTTATATTGATGAAAATGGTCACCAAAATTTTGCCAATTTATCTATTATACATAAAAATAATATTTTAATTTTAACTGCATACTAAAAAAATCTACATTGATTTTTTTTATTTTGTATGCCAACGAGTTACGAGAAAGGCGAGTAGAACAAGTGAATGTCAAATCCCGGTATTAAATATTATACTATTCATTTTAAAACATACATAGTATTTATAAAAAAAACCACTAGATATCAATAATCATCATCATATGGACTCATGTAAATGGTTATTTTAATGAAAGTTAGTAGTAGAATACGCTTTTCTTTTTGATTATCATACTAAATACGTAGGTACGTAATCTTAGTTATTTTTTAATATTCGATATTACAATTTTTCATTTTAAATTGAAAAAATGTCAAATTTCATTTTTTCATTATCTTATACATACGACTTTTGCGTTTACTATATGTTTCATAAATTCTAATTTCTAAAACTAAATATACTGTATATGGTCTAGTAAGTAAATTAATTTATATAACAAACTAAATATAATGAATTACAAAGAATAAAAAATAAGTTTATTAATTCCGAATGAACCGTAAATATAATAAAGCTAGTGTGTATATAAATATTAATTAAAAACGTTTTTATCGATTTTTTAAATGTAAATTTTTGAATTTTCATGCTACATATTTTGTATTTACATATTATCTTTCTACATAAAGTGAAACAAATAGGGGTAAACCTCCCCTGGTTATGGCTTTGTGGAAATTTTAAATTTAGAACACTTGTGTGGTAAGAATTCCAATATTAAAAACACTCGTACAAAACAAACTTTATGATTACATCCAATCAGAACGTCTATAGAATTATTCAAAACACAAAACATACAGTAACAGAAAATCTATTCATACATTTCGATTCTACGAAATTTCATGCTTTTGAAATATTTCAATTTAGATTCACAGGCCTCTACGATAATTTGAATACAAGGCGTTGACTGTAGACTCTACGCCGTAGATCAGTGTTTCTCAATAAAGTAATTTGGTGAACAAAAATGAATGTCTTCTCATTAACTGCGTAATATTGAATCAAATTTGAAAGTATTGCTCTATATTTATTGTAATTTTCATTTTTGTTCACTATGTTCGCCAACTTCTAATAAAAAAAAGATTAATTTATTTATGGCATGGGTTCCCAAAGTGGTTGGCACTCGATCTCTATGGGTCCTGAAGCCTTTTAGAATAGTGGATTCAAAAGCATTTGAGGGCATTTAAGATATCTAGAAGGAGGATGTTCAGACAGTTGGTGGGAGCTGGCTTCTTATAGAAGAAATAAATAATTGCATCACGCGAGCTAAAACAAAGGTGAAAAGGGGCGGTAAGAAATTTTGACACAGAATAGATAAAAAAAATTATTGCATACAATTAAATTGATTTATTGTTCAGTTGAGTGTTTATTTGGGAGGATGTAGACGGGGATACCATTATACCATAACAGTATGTTATATGTTCGCTCACTGCCCACATATAATGTAGCCTGAAGATGCCGAAAGGCGAAACCCAGGTTACTAGCAATGATCTCACATATGGAAGTTTACCAAATTTAAATAATTTAGAATTTAAAATCAATTTCCATCAAACAACATTAATATTAATTATGTATACAATAAATAATTAAAGTAACATATTATTAATTTTAAAATGATGGTTAAATACTCGGTTATATGATTTTTAATATTTAAGATAATACGTATTAAATTTTGGATTCGCTGTAAACTAGCAAATGATTAGAGGCCAAAAACAGTTTGCGGACCAGTACTTGAGTTTCAACTTGAGACTGTACATTGAAAATACATCGATTCTACCCTCACTGAGGACCCCCTTGTTATATAATGAGGACCCTTTCGCTACTGTGAGCTACTAAAATGCATTATTCATGCCACGTCTCGCCTGTCCTGATCTTAACTGCATCTCGGAAAGTCGAAGGCATTTAACTTGCAAAAGACTCATAATTTCACGATACTTTGGTACAATTTACATATTCGACACTTGTAATTGAATTAATTTACAACGTTGTATATTTGAAAGCAACAAAATTAATCGTTTATTGTTGAAACAAAAACGGATTGATTTAGTAAATAGTTCAACATTCATTTCCAAAAACTCCATACTCTTTTCTCACGATAACCGGTTTTAAAATTTAGCCCAATCTAAACGGACGATATCATTGTTAGTATTTTTTTACCATGTCCGCTCCAACAGTGGATGGATCTACACATTATAAATGTGTCCGCTCTGAATTTAAAATATACGGATCCCGGCAATTTAAATACATGTCTATATACGATAGAATACTTTTCTCGACAATTAATAGCCAAATAGCTGTTCAACTGAATGAGTAACCAGTTCCGCATTTTCGATTTTTTTAAATCCAGCAAATATGAAAATCAAACCTGCATAAATAAAACACATGTTTACATCTCAGCTGCCATGGAAAAATTTAGACCGTAAGTAATCGAAGTGTACAAACCATGCTTATTGAATTTCTTATACATTTAAATAGTATTCGTAAATATTATATTTATTATTGAACTGATAATTATTTTAGATTTTGAACAGCTAAATTATACACTAATTTCAGAGCCAGATATCCAAGGCTTCAGTGGTTTTATGTTAATCAGGTAATTTAAGGAGACACGGTGATTAACCGTGTGCTCCCGAGGCTTGTACTACGAGGGCCTTAATGGTCAGCTATGACCACTATGACCTGGGAGGATGCAAGAATACTGGCGGGCGACAGAGATTCTTGGAGGCGGCACGTGGTGTCCATATGCTCCACTTAGGAAGCGAACATAGAAGAAAAAGAAGAAGAGGAAATTAAAGGTCCTCAAAGATTAAATTGATTTTATCAAATCGATTTTAATCTACAAAATCAATGACAAATAGTTTTGAGTTTAATTTTAAATCCTAAAAATTTAATAAAGACACTTTACATTACATATTTTTCCTCCTTTTTGTTGTTAAATTGCTGAGATAGAGGTAAACGCACGTGCCTCGGAATTAAATGTTACGCGTCTATTTTATTTCATAGATTTTATGTAATCCAAAGATGGAGCATTAGATATACAATAGCGTGAATATTTTTCTGCCAGCAAATTTTCGTGAAAACAATCTGTTGAAATAAGTTTTCATAATCCCAATACTCATATACTTTATTTTAGGAAGTGGCCATTCAGATTATGGAGATTCTTTGTAATCATCTTTAATATGCTATGTGTACTTAAATAAAGTCTAATTTTTCAAGATTGACGTGAGCAACCTTCAATTTCACCAAATATTATTCAATTATATTAACAAAGGTTAAATATTGTTAAATGTATTACTTAACATTGCAAGCCTACAAACATAATCGAATTGTTACACATTACTAATAAGAATATATTTCAGTAGCTCTGGATACCCTCACACTTCCATAATATGGGCGATATCTCAAAAGACCCTGAGGCGAAAGTGGCACAAAGTTCTACCGTCGGCTAAAGTACCTATGAGACCAAGTTCCGGCTTGAAAGGCCTCCGGGGGCTCCCCGTCCAGCCGTCGCGTTGATTTCAAATCGTGCCGTGTTAACTTGAGGACGAAAAAAGCTCACTGGCTTTCATATACACACCGAGCTTTTATGTATTATACATATATACAGCGTGCGCGATACGCTAAGCTTTTTTTCCCCTAAGAATCTATTTTCCCAACTAACTTTAGTGATAAAAAGACATCTCTACTAAAACAAAGTGAACCATTGCTTAAGTGAATTTGTTTTCAAATTGTAAAATACTAAAAGAAATGATGTATTGTTTATGAATAAAAAGACTATTATCTCCTTAGGCTTAAGAATAAAAGTTTACCTTTATTCAAAATGTTCATTCTCCTTCTCCCAAAACAAAACATCAAAATATTTTCCTTTACATTCTCGAATCCCTAATTACAAAATCAACTGTAAAACGATAATATATTCAAATATATTTAAGAAAAATCTACCATGCTGCCTACAAGGATTTCAATGCCTTTCCCACATAATTCATTTTTCATGTAATTTATTCTCTACCGAAACTCGAATTTATCCAAGCTCAATTCTACCTAATGAAACTTTGGCAATTTTACAGAGATTTTTGAGAGAATAATCTGTATTTTATTTTCTACATTATAATATCAGGTCATTCACCTTTCATTTTACATATACGATACATATTTTTTAACTACGTAAGCCTATTTTGCCGTAGATCTTGTATGTTATTAAAGTGTCTCGCTTTTACACCTTAACTAAATAACGTTAATACTACAGGTACTATGTAAATATATAACAACAATCAATTCGATCGAAACAAATACATTAAGCCTTAAAATTTTACTAGCGATATTTAAGATATAATAGTGAAAAAAATTGTAATGTAAATCTATGAATATATTTACATATTTTGTAATGTTTAATATATTATAAATGTTAAATTTATTCATAGAAATACTTGTATCATTAAATATTTTGTTAATTTAAGAGGGGAGAAATCATTTGATATGTATTAAGATAATATAAGATATAAATACCTTATTCAGTTTATTTATAAAAAAAACAATACTATGTGTTTTAAGAAGCTGATATAACAAATAATACTAAATAATTAATAATTTTGACTGATGGTGCATGATGGAAATTGATTTTTAATTCTAAATTATTGAAAACTGGTAAACTTCCATAAGTGAGATCACTGTTAGCAACCTGGGATTCGCTTTTCAGCATCTTCAGGCTTTAATGGTTGTAATTTATTAATATGGGTTTGATTTAGATACTGAAATTAATTTATTACATATTAATACAGGGAAACACAAACTGTTCTATCAAGAAATTTTGGAGATCAATTGAGCACATCTATTGAATCTTCCATTATTGAATGATCAGCTAATGTTCCCCAATAG
>JAGVSQ010003513.1:0-21410 GCA_022683975.1 Rhyacophila evoluta
TTTAGAATTTAAAATCAATTTCCACCAAGCACCATCAGTCAAAAATATTAATTATCTTAGTTTTAAGTGATAATTATATAAGCTGTGACAATAACTGATAATAATAAATACTGAGATATTGATAAATTGGTTCCGCATAGAATTTTTAGTATAATAAACACAAAAATATTGAAATATTTAATCTACTTTAGTCAATGTTTATTTTCGCAAACGTTAAGCGCATTTGCCAAAAGTAGCCCGCAGATTGAGTGTTAATATATTGCAGTTTACCAAATTAAAAAAAAAATCAATCGCCTTACTTCGTGTTATTAGTAGATCTAATCCATTGTACGTTTTATTCAAATGAACTGCAAAATCTTCATCTTCTGCTAAAGTTATGACATCAGCATAGCAAGCCGTATTTACTAACAATAGTAAAACACCTAAATAAAAAAAACAAATTTGAATCAATATCGATTATACATTTAATCATCATCACAGATGTAAATATTTTGAGTTATCGATCAAAACCGCCCACAAAAATGCTGGTCAGTGATTTCATTAATCAAAATGTTTTTAAATATATATTCCATTAGTTATGATGAATATTTACCTACACATATTACATAGAGTCTTTTTTGAGAGTAAAGAAGGGTGTCAAGTTAATAATAATATGTATCATTTTACTATTGACTCTTTGGAGGGATGCAGGAATATTGATCTAATTTTTTATCAATAAATGTGGAATATTTACAGATATTGTCCTTATAAGGGTGCGATAATTGGCATAAATTTTAAATCAGTATAAGTATGGTGGAGTATATTTAATAGGAAACCGAGGAGACTGAAATATTTTTTCATGTTAAAAGAATTTCACATTAAAAGTTATGTGCAAAAAAAAATAATCACCAATGAGTTCTGTTATAAAATTTAATTCATTCGATTTCCTGTCATAACACTTTTGGTATATTGACAGTATATACATTGTCAAAAACATTATATTAGGTACACTATTGACACTTTGAATAACTATTGTATGTCTATTCAATAAAATGAACACACAAAATTTTAGCAGAAGTAAAAAATGGTCACTTCTGGTACACGCATAAGTGAGTTTGGAGACAGGCTGACTTTTGATAATTGGCATGGCCTTTACCTTAAGACGAGCAGTACCTAAGAGTTATTGTTTGAAAATTGTACATCTAAGAGAAAAAGGATTAATAACATCTGACAGGAGGTAAATCTTGTCCGTTCGAATGCAAAAACTTTTCGTGGGGTTGTAGTTTAGTGTTCAAAGAAATTGCAGTTCTAGTGAAAAAAAATGGTAAAAACATCTGGGTGAAGGATGCGGCTGCTGACAGTAGATACATTTTTTCCGTTTGAGATGCAACATTTTCAAGATAAGCCATCTTTTTTTCATGTTAAGAAAAAAAATATATGAAATCACATAGATTTTGTCACGTACATAATATTATTTCATGTTATCTGATTTTATAAGATTTACACTGTATCATTATACTATACATATTATATTATATAGAAAGCCCTAGGATTTTCAATGAAATAATAAAAATATTAAAAAGAATTTCCAAGTTAATTAAAATTTTATAACCTGATGATAATAGAAGATATATTACTAAGCCGATCGATTTGAATATTATATTGTCTTGTATTGAGTATTATATTGAAAAATTGAAGATTGGATGATTACAGGTTAAATAATTGGCTGACAATCAATGAATGGAGCAAACGGAAGCCTTCGCCTGTGCTTCATACTCATAGCGGACACGATTAAGCACAATTGAAAACAAACTCAACATAAATTGTGAGAAATTTAAGATTGTTTGTATGATGAAATGAACCTGTGGTGTGAAAATTCCATTTTAAACGGAAATTTTGCTTAGCGAATTAAATATCTTAAAAAATACATGTCCTAGAAAAAAATACATAAAGAATTTACTTATGCAGTTAAAAGTCGACACTAAAATACAATTTTATATTGCTGTAACACAAATAAGTAAATGAAGCTTACAGTGTGATGAAACTTTTTTTATGATTTTAAATATATTAACTTATGGAAATGGCTAGTATCTAAAGTCAATGTAGTTCTATGTATAACAAATGAACTTTCGAACAGATTATTAGGCACTCAAGTGCATGGAATCACAACTTTAATAATAATAAAAAGCATATAATTTTAATCGAACTTTTATAGTGATGCTTTTCAGCTATAAGTTTTCAAATATTGCATGCCGTTCTTGTTCCTGTATAATCCATTTCTCTCTGCTACGTAATCATGTTGAGTAAGCCATCTAACATATTAACTCACGCTAATCTCCACCTTATGTAATTACTTTGTTAAGTATGATATTAGCGAGCCTGTCTGTAAGTATAATCCTGTTTTTGGTCAACCTTATCAGATCCGGTGTCCAATATTGTTTGCGAAAACAACTCAATGTTATTAAGATTAATGAAACGAAATATTTGATAGTATAAGAAAATGTTACAATGTTCGTGATTTAGATATAGAAGGAGGGGAAAATGGCTTCACTTTTTTAAAAAATAATTTGTGTTCATTCTACTATCTTATATTCTGAAAAATATTATTTTCCGAGAACTCAAAAGATTGTCAATGAATCGGCATATAAATTAATTGGATATTAAGTATTCCAGACATATTTAATTTCTAAAGTTATACGGAGGTATTGATTCTATTTTAATAGCCTTATAAATAGATACATAAAGTTTATAATTATTAAATGATACAACGATGTTTTTTCACACAGAATTATTGCAAAATTCAATGAAATCGTTATTTATTTATGCATTTTTAAATGTATTCAATTCATATAAAATAAGAATTAAAGTGCCTTAAAGTTTTATATAAATTAATATTACGCCATGAATACATGTTATGACTTTTGTTAGACTGTATTTCACGCGTATGTATTTAAATAAAAAAACAGAAAAAATCTGATTTTTCACTGACAAAAAGTCAACCCGTATTTGCGTTAGTCGCATACGTTCCTAATTCTGCAAACATGGCGCTGAAATATATCCTTCTCGTGTGGTGGGAAATTGCCACTCCGCTTTCTGCTTAAAACATTTCATCCTGCGGGGCAATTAAACCTTTCAGGCGAGATAATTATTTACCTTGTTTTTTTCTTCAGTCTTATCCATATAATGTACCTCCTTAGTCCTTACGTATATTATTACACGCCACCATAGTGCCTTTGTTCTTCATATATATCTCTACGTACTGCATGTATTATTTATTTTAATATTATTCTTGCTTCATTGAATTATTCTAACAATTCATGGTGACATTAAACAATCATATTTATATTAAGAATACACGCATTATGATTAAGCATTTGTTATTCACTCTAATAATAAGCGCTTTAATAAATAATGTAAGTTATTAGATTGATTCGTATTTTATCATTAGTCATATTTGTAATGGTAGCTTATTTATGGATATGTTATAAAGATGTAAAATAGTTTACAGTGCCTTATAAAACATGTTGGTTAGTAGGAAACATAAACAGGTAACAAAAGAAAAACATTAGAAATTTATAAAAATATGGACACGAAAAGAACATTTAAGAACAAAATATTCTGAGAACAGTTTCTATTTCAAAAATGTTTAAAATGATATTGATATAAACTTAGGTGGAATGTGTCGTCACCTAAAATAATTTCGTTAAACATAACCGATGATTTTCGCATTGGTATGACTACTGGCAGGTTATTTCTGCATATTGAAATAAAGATAGTTGTTATAACATTGGTACCTGATATTTATTATTGGATTGGTTTAATCTTTTGTATAAATACCGGAAGATTATTGCATTTTATAATACAAGTTTTTCTATAGTGAAAGTGACAAATGCAAGTCTTGTATTTTTAATTTGTCTTGGTTAAAATATATCCACTGAATCGAAATTTATATATCAATACCAAACATGTAAAAAACTGATATAATACTTCATCGAAGTGACTAGTATGTATATGGTTCACTTCACTGTGAATATAATTATTTTAACCACAAGTTTACTTTCTAATTTACTTGAAAATATAACATATCCAAGAAATATAGGTTTGTTTAGTCGTTTACTCAGAATAGCATTGATATATTTTGTGTAAATATTTAACAATTGGTAATACCTAGTAATTTGAAGAATAAATAGTAATATTTCGAACGAATTAACTCAGTGTGAATATCTTCGAATAGCTTTCAATTCATATAGTATTGTGTAATATATTTTTTTAATGTTGAAAAAATATTGTGGAGCACGAGCCGGCATTGTCGATTACTCATTATTCACCGACCAATTTACATTTTAATCACTGCCCATCGTTCACTCTATAGAAATCATTGCTGGACCTAATATAACGTTCAGTCTACAGTGAAGCCAGGAGCGTACTATATTGATTTAAAATATAATGACATACGTACCAGGGAAACAATATTTACCAGAACAATATATCTATATGCAATCTTATCTATGATGTGTCTAGAGAATCCTACATTGTAATAAGCTTATGTCTTACTGATCAAATTTTAGCAGCGAGGAAAATTGCGTCATTTTGGTATTAATATTTGTGATAGAATATAATCTAGAGATCTATTTAATATTCCTTCAATTTGATTATTTCATTTTGTGTGTATTAATGAATAATCTTATCAAATAATTTAGTTAAATATACTTTGATTTAGTATATGAGCACGTACATACATTAATTATTAATTAATAATTAAAACAATTAAAATGTCTAATTATAAAACTTATATATGCTATTCTTTTCATAATATTTTAAAGCGTGTTACAAATTTTTTGCTGACATGGAAAAATCTTATTCACAATATTTCTCACTTTCATTTCTCATTGAAGTAGTTTTTGTGTATGTATTTGTTGAGTGCCTTTGCGAAAATCACGCACGATCACGGCTGGGTCACTGCGATTGGTCACCAATATCTGGTGATGGCGTATACAGCTAGATCGCTGCACGCCGCGACAGTTCGTATTCAGTGTGCCTGAGCCTTAATAGAACATAAAAATCTGAGTATCGATATTTTGCAGACATAATTACAGAAAGTTTGTGTCTTGATATACAACTAAAGAATCCAAATTAATATTAACCGATGCGCTTTATTTAAACATATAATTTACTACTGCTTTGCTAAATCAAATAGTACTTATATATTTCAAATATTGAAGATAATTTTCGGGCGTCATACTTATTAAGTAGGTCGTCCAGATGCGTAGGAGTCTTTAGTTTTCGGCGGATGTCTGAAACCGTGTATAATAACGCACCACTTGTGAATCCAAGATGTTTGCACGCGAGTAGAAAGATTGAAACAGGAAAAATTAAAAATTAAATTAATGGAGAATTTTAACAAATTGTATATGAAAAGGAAAACATACGTGAGTGCTTTTCTCAATCCCCGGATACGTGAAACCGTGGATATGAAGGGCGTGCTGTGCATTATTTTATTACTGTATAAGTATAAGATATGGAACTCAACGTGAACATACGGCATAAAGAAGACGTGTTTGACAGACTTTTTGTCAGTGAAATTCCTTATCTATCAGGCATTAAGTCCTGCATTTTTTTGGCCTGGGACACCTTGATGTCTGACTTGCTTACTCTGGTGGCCACTTCAACACCCGAGTTTGCTGACTTAAATTTATTAACTGCATGCCATAAAATTATTTCCGAACAAACTAATTATCTAAAATATAGCCATGAGAAATAATATCTGTTTACATAGTATATCGTTATTTTTGCGCTTTCAAAGTATGACTAGGCATGTGGTTGGACACGCTGATTGCCATATTCTGAATGTACGTATCATTATTTTAAGTACAGTTCTGTATCAGCATGCTATTTCAAAATGTTATATATCATTATAAGAGGCACTCAATTGGGAGAAAAACAGGAAATGAACAAATTGTTAGGTACCTTCATATTGTGTAATTACTAACTATGCATTGTAGAATACAATAATATAGAATAAGTACGACAATATAGACGTATGTATTGGTCCCAAGTTAGGATTAGTTGTGCTAAAAATGTGTTGGAGGCTTTACTTTTACAAGGATTTATTTAGGTAATAAAAGTTTTTATTTAATATTTTTTAATATATATTATGAAACACCATATGGTAGATTATGTTTTTTGTGTACTTACTGTTTGTAGATCTTACATCGGTACACTTTTTATTTTAAATATTATATAATATTATTGCCTAGTCTACTTATAATTGATAAAGTTGCCATTGAAAAAAAATCTTTTCAAACAATCGTGAGCACACTATACTATAATTAGTAATAGTTGTAACGTAATTATTAAACCATGTATATATATGATATCGGCGTACTTCAGACCAAACAAATTTAGCAAAAACAAATTCATTTGACATTTGGTTAAGTTTCATTAGTGAAATACTATGATTGTGGTTTTAGCAATAATTCAAACGCAATCACTGTCCTGCGGAGATATTTAAATTATATCGGAATATTGGAGATTCTCGCTTCTGTGGTTTATCCATAAACATAAATTACTGTACTTTATAAACACTATGTATTATATTTATAGATGTATTTTTTATTTAATTTACTGCTAAGTATACATACAATAAACTACGTGTAAACTCTTTTACACAAAACGTCTTATATTCACGCTTTCGCGATATATCAAAAAACGGAGATTTTCGATCGAGACTTTCGAGGCATTTAAATTTAAAAATGAAACCAGTATTGGTATAAAATATAACTGCCAAAAATTAATTTAAAAACTTTGTCTTTTCAGATAGGATCAAAAGTATGTAATAATAATTAGTACAGTTTAAAATGTTTAAGCTTTGGAAGCTTTTAGATAAAAACATATTTTTAATAAAACATTGGCCCATAATAGTGTCACTGATTTATACTGCCATTAATAACGTCAATGGAGAGAGCAATGGTAATGTTTTACCACCACCTATATCCATCTGAGTGATAGACTGGTGTTGTTATATATATATCAAATAGGATCTGTGTTACTCGCTGAGCAAGCTCTCTTTGTTTTCTTTTTATAAGCTTTTATTCTCTTATAAATTCTCTATTTACATCAAATGTATAAATTTAATTACTAGTTATCTTTAATTGTTTTTTTCCCTATATGTTTTGTACGTAAATAAAATATTTTCTTTGCTATTACTCTTATGTTTTAAATGCTTGAAATCAATAATTCGTAATTTTTGCGACACAAAAAATAAAACAAATACTTCATCGTTGTTGACTTAGTAGCTTTAATAATAAAATGAAAAAAATAACATTGCATTTAGTTTCCCTATGGACGTTATGTAGTTATTTGACATTACATACTTTGAGAAACTAAACACATGAACCATTTGAGAAATTGTAAAAATCGTTATTTCAGTTAAACCATATATTAGTACGTAACAGCAAGGTTCGGAAACCTGCGGCCGATAAAAGGTTAACCATACATATACAGGGTGTGATGTACATTGCAACGTATCACAGGAAACTTAATCCGAACCTGTAGGGATAAGACGAATTGATTACATGTTTGTTTTCAGGTAAAATCTTTAGAAGCCAAATTATGTTGATTTCATATGATATAAATTGCTACAAATATAGATGGAGAAAAGCTTTTTTACTGTTAATATTTTAATAGATTAAATACCAAGCTTTTTAACAATATTCGAAGATTGTCAGGTCTGAAATGTGATTATTTTTTAACCCGTTATTTCTTGGTTGGTAATTAATATTGCATCATTGCTTTTGACTATGTTGTTAAATGCTGATAACGTTAGTTGTATTTGTATACATACCGATGGGATTATAAAATCGTCTATCAATCAATTCTCCTGAAAAATAATCTGCCAAAACATGTCTTCACATTGTAGATTTCCATATACTTCACTTTTGGAGCTGATATCTTCACACTACGTAGATCCATATGCTCCACTTTAGGAGCAGAAATGGTAACAAAATACATAGAGTTTTTTTAATGTCACGCACGATAAATATGGAAGATAGTATGTTTGTGAATAATACAGCGTGTTTTTTATTAAAAATAACTAAATGATAGTACTTCTTTATATAATAGAATTTTGGGAACCGCCGCAGTATCCTAAATAATAATGTCAATATTTAATGATATACTTACAATTGATTTATAACGAAATATGAAAACAACAAACAAGCAATTTTGTTCAAAATAATTGAGAAACTTTGTAGTTTCTATTTAACTAAAAATAGTTTGAAGCATTTATATTAGTTTAATGAAAACATACTAATTGGTTTTTGAAATAAGTTTATTTGAAAACCAGTAACTTAATCATATACTAATAGATATAATTATTTTATATTAATTATTCCTGTTTCCCAATTGGCTATAAAATCATCCAAATTATTGACATCAATAACTAAAAACATATGTTCACCGTTTTGATGCAAATTATTATGATGTGGGTAGGTTCGTCAGTCAACAACAGTTTATCGGCTTGTATTAATAATATGTCAGATGATAAAAGCAAAACTATCCTCTCTCCTCTCTCCTCTGAGTTGAATAGCATTGGCAGTTTTTCCGGGTCGCCGAGCTGAAACCGCCGGTAGTATTTGTTCATTCGTGAAAAATTTAAAATTGATAAAGTAAAAACGTTTGGCGCTCAACGCATCATAATTTTCCTCTTCCTGTTCGAATTTTGAAAAATGTTCTCTTCAAAGAGTTTTTTTTTCCATTTTAAAAAATCATCAAATGCCTTATAATAAATGAACTATAAATTAGCTCGAAGTTATTTTGTCTGGAGCTTTTTACTCGCTAATGGAGTTATTTTAATTTATGAATTAATTTTTGCGTTTTGCAGATAAAGGCTATTATTTATGTTACAATATTTATTACATTAAAATGTAAAATAAAACACAAAAAACAACAAAATTCAACTGGAAGAATGCACATTTTTTCTTAGCTAAATTAAAAAAATAAATAAAAGGAATATGCTTTATTGCCCATCTTTTATTCGTGTTGAATAATATACAACGATATGACTATAATGATGTTTTTAATATCATATCCCATTAGAATGTCAAGTTAGTGTTTTGTATGAATTGTTAATGATTAGTGGTTAGGCTCGAATATTAACCCCATAAATGTTAGTATATTTAATAAACGGTCAATCATGAGCCAAACCACAATATTTTATTCCAATATTTACAAGGATAATTTTCGTTTGACGTATTGATTATTGTTTCATTAAATTATTTATGGTAGGATGTTGTTTTATTGACTTAAATCACCCTATGTGATTACTAGTTTATTTAACTATGACTTTGTTTTGATACGCATTTTTGTTTGTTGTTAACCCGTGGATTAACCATTATATTGAAATATTTTTGTTCTCGGCTTGAAAAATATTTTCAAAAGCTTCGATTTCATTTACCATAATATTAATATATATATAAATTATATATACTTACTACGGATACTTACGAATATGGATTTTCTTATGCAATTTTTTTAATGGTTATTATTGAAATTTATGATATGAATACGTACTTCTATTATAATATCACTTAACCGATAGTGTTTTACGGTCGTTTAAAATTATAACTTGGTAGATAAGGGAAAGGTGGCCTCACGCTCAAATATGCTTTTATAATCTTTTGTCCAATCACATTACAATTTTATAATCTACAACTATACTATATTGAATAGTTGACTGTATTTGTTATAACGAAAAAAAAACTAAAAACTCAAAACAATATTTTTCCACATTTAAAATTTTACTTGCTGGCAGAAATATACATTATATTTATATTGCGTTCTTCAAATATATATATTGTCGAAGAAAATTTTCAGGGATGCTTGTTTAAGTATGCTTAAATATGTGTGAGACCATAAGTTACCGATTCATATATGGGGTAAATAAAATAGTCAAAGTAATTTATTTCCAAGTGGAAAATACTCTGGTAATATAAATATTAATTGAAATAAAATGTGGGAATATATTGTATGGTTTTATTATTCCATGCTCATCAGCTGGTGATAATACTAATATATGTAGCGCTTTGTGCAATCAAGTCGAGCTTTTATATTGCTCCAAACGAATTACATACATTGATATGCAAAAAATGAACAATTTGCTTTTAAGAGTACTCGTTGAAAGCTCAATTTCTCTCAAACAATCTAGATGCATTGTAAAGCTTTATACTCTGGAATATTAGGGAAACGCTTGGAATTAAATACAAAGGATTTTATCTTGTTACTCTTATTTTTGTTCGATGAAAAACGTTTGAAATATTACTACTCTGAACGTTTGAAATTTCACACAAATGGATACATGCTTCAATAAACAACCGACAGCTTTTTTAATACTGAAACAGGAAAATAAATTTCTTTGTGAGATAATTAGTTTTTATTTACCAGTATTATGAAAGAGAATTATTAGATTTTTAATAGAATGATAATTTTGTGACCTTAATGAATTCAAACCTGTATTCTCGGTTCAAATCCACAATAATTAACACAATCCTGTGGTATTTATGTTACTATATGCACTAGGCTCTTATTTTACATAACAATTTACATTTTAACTGTTGGTTTATCTAGGTGCTGACTTCTGGCATCTTTTTAATGGCGCTAATAAAATTTGTCTCCGGTAGCGTAAAGAGTAGCGTGCGCCCCTCGCACCCGAGGAATGCGGGTTCGATACCCTCCTTTGCCGGATTTTTAATCCGGAATTGCAGGACTAGATGCCTATTAAGTTGACCAACTGTCTTATAACCAATTCTTATAAAAAATAATCTGTCAACTCACATATGCTCTTCTTTTGAAGAGAGCATTAAAAAAAATATATATTATATATGCTTCCAATGATTATTTATTTACAATCTTAGTTGGTTTTTCTGCTGTTTTCAAAAGTATGGTAAATTCAATTATTAAAAAATAGAATTTGAGTTTTGCTGCATAGTTTGCAAAATGAACGTAATGAATTTGTTTGGAGGCTAATCGTGCTAGTTCTTGCGAACGAAATTTCATTTTCTTCGAGGAGATTGCACTTTTCTCTAAAATGACGTAATTCAGTTACCGTCTTTGTGGTCATAAATGCAATTGTGGCACAGAGGAGCGAAAGCTGAGTTGGGATTTCTAATGGAAATTGCATTTTCCAACACTGTAAAAACAACTTACTTTAGTATATATACAAGTACGCACGGAAACAAACTTTTCTTATAAACAGTGACATTTAAAAGTTAATCTCATTATTGTTTACAAATGCTTTGCTCTTATTTAAATTATGCTACCGCTACAAACAACACTGTAAAAAACATAATAAACCGTCTTCAGTTTTTTATTGCGACTTCAAGATTGTACATGACGATGTTCAAGTTTTTTTTAACCATTTTCATTTGATATAACAAAATAAGAGTTTTCCAAGAAGACCAAATATACAAACATCCTCAGCATGTATAGATATCACAAACACTTAAAAGAATTTTAATGACGGTTTTACAAATATTAAATTATAATCCACATACGGATGTTGATTCCACAAGTATTTTCTTCATAACCGAAATTTATTTGGTTTAAAGTTTAACAAAAAAACATTTTTTACATTTTAATTTGTGCTGATAATTTTTACACTGTTTTTCATTGCCAGATCTTAGACATAAGTATAAATAAAGATAGATTAACATAGTATACTAATAAAATAACATAATTATTTTTTTTTTCAATCACGATATGAAATATACTACAAACTCAAACTTCGCTATTGCAGTATAAAAATAAGTTGTCACAAAAATGTAATTCATCGATCTTTTGCGTTTCATTATTCAACAAATTCCTGCATCCATAGGTTATTAATTGATAAATAATATCGTATATTAAATTAATGCATTAGTAATCTAGTCGAATGGTGAGTCTGTTTGAGTTAAAACAATTCTCAGTGTATACTGACATTAGGTTACACACGAATTAGTTGTTCAGACATATTAACTTTCACATTAAATATGTATGTCTCCAAAACTTCAAATGGCAGTCAGATAATTTCCGTGTACTATTCTGTAGAATAATAAGGGATGAGCAAATTACCGTAATAACACAATATGGACAAATAATGAATGGTTGGTAGAATATCACGAAATATATCACATTTCAATTTCCCTCGGCATATTATTATAATGCTATTATTTGGTAATTCAGTTCACAGTAATTGTATGCAGTAAATATAAGTGTTCAGTAGCATTGGTTCGTTGTGTAATATAATTTTATATACCGGAATCACGTCCATTTCCGGTCTGTATTTTTATTTTTATTGTTCAATAAGTAATAAAAAATTGAATCCTGAAAATATATCACCAACAAGTAAATGTACAATATATTAAAATACAAAATCGTTACCTAGACGGTGCTTATATTTTTTTTTATTATGATCTATAATTATACGATTACCATAACGTTGCTTATTTATTTATTTGAATTCTTTATCTAGAAATATTAAAACTTTAAGGGCAATCAACAAATTGGTATTTTTATACGGGATTTACTATTTTTTAAAAATTAACAAATATAAAACGAAGTAATCATCCATCTAAACTCACTCTCACAAGTGGAAGATATCAATAACCGAGGCAATCTTGTTAAACAACCACCATTGCTCTCCGTATTGGTATGATTACTGGCAGGTTAGTTCTGCATCTAGGAATACAACAGCTGATGTTCTCGATTTCTCGTGTAGTTATCAGGGACGCACATTCCAATATTAGCCGGAGGGGCAGAGTTATCAATTAGCCCATACATAAGTCTGAAAAATGCGTCGCCCAATATTATTTTATATATTGCTGAGATTCATGTGATCCACTTTCGGAGCGGACATGTTAAATAGTAGATATCAGACCATTTGGTAAAAAGAAATCGTTCATGTACAGTTTTAGAATACGAGTAAAGTAAACTCATTCCAGGTAGAATTTAATAAGTAGTAATTTTTCATGTATTCTTTTCTTTGTAATGCCTAATAAAATTATATGGTTTGCTTAATTTAAATATATTTTTATTGTACACTTCTGAATTCAGCCCATTTTTCGTGTCCTATTTATTGATCGTAATTAATAAATTAATTTACGTATTGGGCATTTTCATAACAATCTACTAGGGGTCACTCGGATACTGTGTCACATGTAAAATTACTGATTCAAATTAATAGCTATTTCAACAATAAAAAAATTATAACGTGTAAACAATATTTAAATTAATTTTATTCCAAGATAAGTAGTAATGATACAAATACGAATGATTTTTATTATAAATGTTTTTTACTCCCATATGTAAAGTAGCTTTGTTTGTAATAGGACTATAGTATTAATATTACACAAGTGTCTGCAAAATTTAAAACGAAGATGTTTTCAAGTGTAGACATTCTTGAAAATAACTCTTGAATGTTTCTTCCAACTTTCGGAAAACTGTTCAAATTGTAATAAAAGAAACCTGTGCCGACTTTTTCACATAAAATATTATATTGTATCCAGTTCAATTATTTCCATTTCACTCGAAATAATAATGCTGTGTAATAGTTTTTTTATCATGTAAAATAATGGGCACTGCGGAATATAAACCTGTTTCACGAAAATATTGAATATAATAGGCAGGTACCACATCATACAAAATTATAATGGGTAACCTAAAGCGATTTCATATAATTATAAATATGGTAGAGATCGCAAGAGATTTTAAAATCATTAGGGAGATGTAGCCATTTTCATCTGGAAATCGTTTTAATTAATGCATTTGATATATTTCATCGGAAAGGTGTTATTGTATTATCAGATGAATTATATTGATAGATTTATGCTGGAAATATCTACTTCTATTTTACGATTAATATGTAATATATTTATGGCTAGGGTCGTTTGCAATGCTTAACTATAGTTTAATTTAGTGATGCTATTAAAGGATTGCTTCACATCATGATATGTTTCGCATAAGTCTTTGTTATTTTTATTTGCGCATTCAAAGACATAATTATAAGTTTAATAAACACGTAAAATTAAATGTATTATTAACGTAATTTTACATACTTATGATATATTTTTATTCAGGTTTGAATAGTAATTATGTAATTGCGTCGACCGATTAGTAAGAGCGTGTGTTTACGCCTCGGAAGCCGTGGGCTCAAATCCCGCAAAGTTGGTAACTAAAATCGAAATGATCCCCAAAATCAAAAATTGTTGTTTCAGTTTAGAAATTAGTTGAATCCTAATGGGTAACCACTAAGCAATTAGATGGCAAAGCTTAATATTATTGTGGAAAACTATCTGTTACTATCTAAAATATCCCACAATAGAGACCAAAATACTCAATATTCGGAGTAAATATGGTTTTAAAAGATATACGTACGTTTATTTTAATTTATTGAGTTAGGGTTGCAAAACAGAATCGCTAAGAGATTCCAATTTAAGTATTTACTCTTCGCTTTACGTTATTAGTGCCTTCTAGTAAGCTCTAAGCGAGTTACCGTAACTTCTTCATATTTTCGTTTGTAATGTTAATTTGATCAATACTTACTCATTTAAATGAAATGGTATTCAAGCGTCAAATGTGCTAAATAATGCCAGTCAATAGTATCCGATTGCAATTTTTTTTAAACCTTTACTAATATGTTTTATTGCATTGCAGGAAAACGGGCCCGCGAGAGGTACGATGCACTCCAGACTGGGGCGAGACTGCCTTGAGCGGGGACCACCTTTGGTCACCAACTTCCGTTTCCGGTGACTGCTGCTACGTTGGAGACCAAGATTGCACGGTAATTATAAAAACAACTGTTAATAAATCAGATCGTCTATCAATAATCCTAAAATCGTATAACTATTATTTTCTACGGCTTATTACATGGTTATGAAAAGGATGCAGTATTTCAGTTATTTTATAAAACATAATACACAGTTCTAGATTATTTCATACATTATGTATTACTTGACTAAAAGCTGTGTCACATTACTATGAATCATATAAAAAAGATTAATATGAGTGTCCTAGTTTCTGATATCTTTTTTTATAATTCACATATGTGTCACTTCCCAATAATCTGTCTTATCACATCGACTATTGTTATCATCTAATGTTCACACTGTTTTTTTTCTACGTATTACGTTGATTAGTGTGAAATTATATCTAATGAACTATTTTCTATGAATTGTATGCACAATGTATAGCAAATATATCTGCATTTCTTCCGTATATTGTAAACATAATACCGAACACTAAAAAAAATCCATTCATATGCATATTTGAAAACTTCGAATAATGATTTTTGAATAATGTTTCAATGCTTATTATCTTCCTTCTGTCATTATTTATTTATATTTAAAAAAATAAACTAAAATCAAATCATGCAGTAAAAATACAAAACAGTTAAAAGCCTAGAGATTTTGTTCTCCCTTTTATAACGGGATGTAGACTATGCTTTATTACAGAGTCCTTTCCGCAAAAATGTCTCGAAATTTTCTTCTTTAAAACGATACTTAAAACGGCACAGTGCTATAAAATGATGACAGAAAATTAAAAGATCTATAGAGATATCACATATCTTATAATATTACAATTTTAATGATGGTAAGTCTTACTTTATATTACTTATGAAAGTAGTAAGTAATTAACCATTGAATACACAAATTTCCATAATTGATACGCTTTCTTCAAAAGACAGTGTTTGCATATTATATATTAATTCTGAATAAAAAATCTCTAATAGTTACTAACCTTGAACTTTTCGAGAGTAAATACATATTTATTTAACTTTTAACAAACATATATATTTTGTTTCGTCTTTGACCTTTATAATTTAATTATTAAATGTAATTAACACATAAATACAATTTATATTAACATTGTTGATATTTTAACCGACAATATTATTCGGAGTTGTGTGTACCATCGGAAAAAAAAACTATGTATACCTATCATTACTCACGCTCAACGATCACGAGTTTGGTGAACTAGCAAGAGTATTGGACGCCTTAAAATACATCTTTGAATGTGTAGGCGGATGCTGTATGAGGTCAGGACACATATAAGGATATCCACATTATCATCTTAATTAGTTGTCATAAATAAAACATTTTCTATGATGCCATTTCAGTTGAATTTTGAACAACCGAGAAATTAAATACACATTATAATTCCATATATAAAGTGATTGAATAATTATTTGTTCGGTATTTGACGTCAGTAGTTTGTCTTTCTCTTATCGATGATCTAGTCACCTGACGTGGCCTACTTTGAATATAATAATTTAAAAGCTCCCATATTGTTCGATGTTCGACCATGTCTTTATTCTAAATATGAATATTATTATCCCAAGCTACTGCCAACCCACTCAATTTATATTAACCCAGCACTAGTTTTTCTGGAGCAACAGTTTCCTGGAAAAATACGATAACTGTTTTTTCTCAATATTTTGTACAAAATGCATTCCCAGTTTCATTGCTGAACGAGCATGTCGTATCGACAATTTTCAGTGAAAGACTCGCCAGTAGATACTTGTTTTTAATCTAATATGGTATATATTATAGTACCTAACATAGTTTTATTTTATTTTTGCACCTAATTCACGTACAAGATCATGTAATAATGTACTATGTTTTCAAGTAAATATTCAGCTTTGACATAATTATTAAGATTATATGATGGCATTATATTAGATGGAGGTCGGATAATAATAATAATATAAAAACTCTAAAATTTCGGCTGTATACCGAGATATATAGATGTACTCACATAATTAATATTTCTTGATTAATTGTAAGAAATACATTTTCTTGAGCCGAAAAGTTACACTGTTATTAAAGAGTGGTTTTGAGTGAAAATATCCCAGCCCTTGGCTTAAAAAGTTTTCGTTTAATTAATACTAATTAATATGCGTACATACCTATAGGAAAATATTTCCACCGTTGACAACAAATTAATGATTCAAAACGTTGATTTAATTTTAAAACTTTTTAAGGTTTACTCGAAAATTTTTGCCTATTTACTGGAACTTTTTTCAGCTTTAAAGTTTTCAAGGCGCTGGAGGTCCCAATCAATCTGAGCATAATTTTAAATTTATATATATTTTTAATTTTCAGCCTGCCCATTAACTTTTTTTTAAAGTTTTAACTATTCTACAGGGCCACTAGATTACATCGAACAAACTTTAGAATA
Organism: Rhyacophila evoluta; assembly: GCA_022683975.1. NCBI lineage: Eukaryota > Metazoa > Arthropoda > Insecta > Trichoptera > Rhyacophilidae > Rhyacophila > Rhyacophila evoluta. The sequence goes on from JAGVSQ010003513.1 coordinate 17,188, forward strand.
ATTAATAGAGAAGTTTCTAATCGTAATTTAATATAATAAATTTATAATGCTATTCATATTTTAAATGTGTGAAACAACCCGAGCATTATTTTTGAAACTTTTTTCACTTTTAGGTATGTATATATATTTTTTAATAGATATTTCAATGTTATTTTAAAATATTTTTTCCATACTTTGAAGTATTATATAAAATAACACGTTTAATTATATTATACATTAGTAAATACTGATACTATATAATATTAGGAAAGAAATCTAACACATCAATAAAGAAAAACCAACAGCTATTTTTGTGAGAGGACATCAATTATTATCAATGTATTATACTTATATTGAAGTCTGCATAACATTGTTTTTCATTACTATTTAATACCAGTAGTGTAAAATGTTTTTATAATTGATTAGAAATAGTTTTTAATGAAAAAAATTCCGAACTAATGCTAATCAACATATGCAAGTTTCCATATATCTACAGTACAGTAACTCTGTTGACTACAATACTCTTAAATACTATTTAATAAAATGAATAATTAAATATGTAACTGTATATTACGTATGTTAACTCATTTTACATTTCCGTTGCTGACAACATACTTGTCAAGGTCATACGTAAATAGCGGCTCCATGATAACTACACACATGACAGCTGCTCACATGACAAGTGCTCAGAATACATCTGCGCCCACATTTAAGTGTTCACACTAACACAGAAATTAATATTAAGACATTTTATACTAAATTTACGTAATTATTTATTTAAATAATACATAGTCATTTACTTAACAATGTTTTGAGATAATGAGAATTTTGTGATTTCTATTTTATACTCAACTTACGTAATTATTGTAAAGGTATAGTTTTATATGTTATTTTAAATACTGCATAATAACTTACTTACTAACAAATGAATAGATTTGAGATAATGGTATTTTGAAGTTTTATTTTAAGATTTTTTTTATTTCCTATTTTTTTCGTATTCTGTACGCTCATCTCACCTTTCAATAAATTTACAGAAAAAAATAATATTTTTACAAATAAAAATCATAAATCACTAGAACTACAACGAGGCTTTAAAAATTACTGATTTTAATTAAAATTTAATTCATCATAGCAAGTCATTTAATGTGTGTCTATATTAATTCGCCTCTTCACCAAGCGGCTGTTTCGACTGTAGGCTGGCTGTATATTAGTATTTCTACAAATACCTAACGTCAATATTATGTTACGTTTATCAATTATTCCCTCTGTGTTCCGTAACATAGAGCAATTTCGGTAGGATTGGAATGTTTAGATGGATTAATGGAATGGTACGTCATTTATCACTTACGCATAATTATTATTCATCAATTTGTATCTAGATCCTGTTTATATTACTTAATTTAAACTAACAGCGTGTTATCAAATGATTATTTAACGGAGAGAGATTAATAATATTGTACATTCAATATAGATATCTTAGAATTAGTGCTGTGTTTATTTTTGACATTGCATTGGTGATATATCAAAATTTTAGAGTGAGAAATACTCTACAAAATCGGATTTGTAAAATAAGCCAATACGACATGTCCTAATGAGTAATAACATATCCGTAGTTCTGCATTATCATCCAACACAACATCCTTTCACTACAGAAGAAGCTAGATACAATTGACGAGGATGAGGGAGGTGTCCATGAAAACTGAAAGTTCGTTAAGTAAAAGTAGGTTTTTGGAATGCATTTTTTATTAAGAAAATAGACGGTACAATAAAAAGCCAGTTAAATTTTTTTGTTGCTGTTATTTTATAATTAAATCTCTAAAATTACGAAAATGTAGGTTATAGTTGAATTTTGTTATTTGACAAATAGTCAATACATGTTTTTAGATCATCGAAATGCGATAAATTGTTTTTGGGCTCCTTGTTTCATCTTCCTCGCCATCTTTACTCCCATCATTATTTCCCAAGAACATAACACCATCTGTTATTTCATTTTAATCATGATGTGACAACAAGGGTCAACTTTATCTACTTTTGAACACTGTACAAATATTTCTTCGGCTCCTTCTTCAGCGTTATTCTTTATCGTCCTACAGATATCAGGAACTTCTAATCTTTCTAAATGTATGTATGCATCTTGTTCATCAAACAAATTCTTCCTACCATTTTCCAATGTTTGCACCTTAACTTCTTTACGGGTATTTTATTATTTTTTTCATATATTTTCTTTTAAGAAAAGTATTTTTACCCCATACTTCCCATAAGATTGCATGGGTTGAGTAATTATATGATAACAAATTCATCTAAGAAATAATTCGATGTGCAGATTCATATACCCCATACCTTCGGAGCGAACATCTTCACACTGTGTAGATCCATATGTTCCACTTTCGGAGTAGACGTCATACATTTTTTTAAAACCCGAAGATGCAGGGCAGATCATCCTTGGGTTGAATAACTGGCTTACAGTGAATTCTCCTAATAAATCTGTTATCAAAAGTAATGTTTGAGAATGCGGGTATTCTCGTATTTCGTTTCTGGAGTGGCCATCATTATACCATTGAAATCCACAATCTCGACTTTCAGATTTCACAAAATTTGAATTCATAAAAACTTGTAATACTATCAATTCTTGAAACTAATAAATAAAATTTAATGAAATCACCCACTACTCAAAAAACTCTAAATATATTATATTATGATGTTAATAGCTTGTAATTATTATCGTAAAATGTATGGACTAGAAGATAGAATGGTAAATGTTATTTGAAGTATAGAATTATGTATGTATAATATAAAATCATATTATGATTAATATTTAAAAAAATTAAAGGGAGTTTTTGATAGAAAAAAGTGTACTTTAAAATTTAGTCTTCTACATTTTTCACGTTTTAAAAATAAAGGGTAAACGTATGTGTGAAGGCGCCCATATGCGGGCATATTTCAATTAAAAGGAAATGATGTTCGCCTGAATGTGTTTTTGATCACTTACTTAAAAAAATACAAATTAGAATTTCATGAATATTTAATTCCGAAGCCCGGCGTTTATAATCGATTAGTGTTGTCACAACCGTCAGTAATCGATTAGAAAAAAATGATATGGGCATGGAAAAATTACTGAGTGACTATTCGTCAGTATACGGTTTTATTGTTTTGTATAATTACTTGCAAAGCCAGTATATTGATGAGTAAACAACCCTCATCTATTCCGATGGATTATCATTTAACTTGTTTATACGGTAACATTAAAATTATTAATTAAAACAGCATTTATTTGTTATTTTACAACTTTATATCCGCGTTGAACCTCAATTTAGTCATATACATTAAGATATATATTTTTAATGTTTCATTCCAATGATGTAGTAAAGTGAGATTTAATATGACAATATCCACAGTTTTGTAGGCTGTTTTATTATAAATATGAGTAAACCATTTTCGACATCCGAGATTTATGATTTTTTATTGTCCAATAAGTATGTAGATGTAGAAATGAACGTTTTAAACGTAAAAATGGATTATCGGGTTTGTTGTTTCCATATATTTTTGATATTAAGATTTGTAATAGATGTAATATAACGTTAATGTTACTTTGCAGAAGCACGGGCCCCGTATGAAATGTTCGGCATGCAAGATCATTGCCCACTCGAACTGCATCGACATCTTGATGGACAGGGTCAAGTTCCTGTGCAAGCCCACATTCAGAGACGTTGGCGTACGTCAGTACAGGGAGCAGACCACCACTCACCATCATTGGGTGCACCGGAGAACCGAGAAGGGAAAATGCCGCCATTGCAGCAAGGTATGTTCAAGTTACTTTTTATTATGTATATGACAGACCTTCTTATGAAATATTATGGCAACATATTAACACTTCATTTATTGTATGTAGACATTATTTCATATATCGATGTTTTCTAATATAACTAGTAATATTAGGCATTTTTTCAATGAAGCAGAGCTTCAACAAAGAGCGTTACTATGTGCTCACTTTTTACGCGCTTGATAAGGCCTATCCGGAGCTTTAAGAGTAATATACACCACTACTATTTCATTTACAATTCGAGTATTTCAACCCTAGCGCATATTACTCAAAACTGCCAGCTACTTAGCTTCTAATTTGATTAAGTGAAAAAATAATAATAACCACGTCGATACGAAGCTTTGAATTGATTCTTCAAATCATTTTGATATTAATATTTTCGACTGATGGTGCTTCATGGAAATTGATTTTAAATTCTGAATTA
>JAGVSQ010003514.1:0-12981 GCA_022683975.1 Rhyacophila evoluta
TTAGGCGGATGTGATAACCACTACACCACGGAAACTATACTCATATGGCAGAGAAAAAATAATATTAAGCACGTATATAATATTTACTATCATTATATTTTTCCATTTTCATACAAATACATTAAAGAATCAATAACAAAAAACTTTATTCAGTTTATTTATCATTTCATCGAACTACAGAATAAACGACATATCTTTTGATTCATTATCAGATTTATGACAACCATAGCCTTTTGAATGTGATTGAATTACAATTGGCACGATCTCCAAATGTATTGAGTTTAGAATTTTTAGCTTATTCCCAATAAACCTCAATCAACCCAGTCAGTGTAAAATACTAAATATGGTATCATATATAAAACGCAGTCAAATTACCATAAGAGCATCGACTATAGAACGGAAAGAAGATGTTTCCCTCAGTTTTTTCAAAGGAGCTTTTTCTCGACATCACGTTAATACAAGTTCCATCGAAAGGATGTAAGCTGTAAAGCTGAACTTGTATCTAAATTTATCTTTTAAATTTGAAAAAGTGATGTTCTACGACTAAATTTGCAACCGGGGAAAAGGATCTCTATCACATCAATTTTACTGTTTTTTTTTTTCTTAAATAGCTTATTAAAGTAACATCAGATTGGGCAGAGGTGTAAATAGTCTATGACTGATATGGCGGCGGCCGTAGTCGTCGTGTTCATAAAGGCGGCAAAATAACTGATTTAGAATTCTTTCCCATTATAATTAAATATTTCAAACAATAATATAACAAAAAAAATCACAAAAAGCCGCTCGTGATTAGAAATATATGAATTATGTTATTTTGTAAAATTGACTAAAGAAGACGGTGTTTTATTGATTGTCTTATGCCAATACGGGAAAACTATTGAAATCTTCATATAGTTCAAGGCGTTGTCTCTATAATATTTCGACTTTGGCGCAAAATCATTGAATATAAGTTTTTGTGCCTCCTGTAAAATATGTTCAATGTTGGTTGCGTCCTTTTTTTCCTACACTCGATATGACTTGCATAATTCTCACTACTAGCTAGAATAAAATTCTGATGCCATGTCAGAACTAGTTTTGCGGTAACTGCACAGAAAATCATGCCGCGGTATAATTCGTTTATGGCCAGCCTCATTAACCCTTTGGCTTTCAAAAGTGAGAAATGCTGTAATCTGTAAATACTTTTCAGTTAGACGTAAAACGATCGATGTTACTGTACTGAGAATTTAATAATATGTAATCAAATGCGGCACACGCTTGTTACAGATTCCTCTCACATAATAAATGGAAACCGAAATATAATACACCGAACTCTCCGTTTACACGGTTTCAAAATCCTGCAGTAATGCCCGAAAATTTGAAAAGAAATATTTACACAGGCTCTAGATATCTTAAATGATGAAAGTCGTACCAAATGTGCGTAAACGGGTTCGTTTATTGTCTGATGGTGAATCTTAGTGACATTTTTTTTTTTTTAATTAAAATGCAATTAACAACAAGGAATTTTATTTTTTGATATCTATTGATTTTTATGCAAGTAAACCTATCCAACGTTATTTTTTAATTCTAGTACACTTTTGTACACGGTATAACGTGGAACGTACTCACCGTGTACTTGTAAACCGATCTGAAATTACTTATGTATTTAAATGTGAAGTTTCATACACCTGAGTTATTCATGATATAAAATATTACTTTTATTTTAGTTCATCATATTCTGGGTATCCGTTTTCCGCGCGGTTTACTTTTCTGTCAATGTGGTGCATAATGTACTTCTTGTACAATAAACTATATATTTTTTTAACAGATGAAAATAAAATAATAACGCATTGGTCCACCGGTTGCTGTTTTTGGCCGAATTCCAACGTGTTAGCGTCTAATTTTAGATCCTTTAGCTACCAAAACAGGCGCATTAACCCCAAAAGACCAAACAACACTAAATACTGATTTGACATTGCAAAATCCTATTGAATACATTATGTGTATAAAATAAATAAAACCACTCTCTCGAAAAACACCTCACAAGACTTTTACAAACAACATATATGTTTATAAAAAAACTGTATTCATAGATAATTAAGACGAAAATAATCAAGAGCACATCTGTCTGATTTATAAATCGGTTATATGACATCTCACTAATGCACTCCGACCATGACATTTAAGAGTGTTTCCTCGGTGCTTCCTTAAAGGACATTTTATATTCGCTACAATATCTAAATGGCGTAAATATAATATACGGCGCGTATGGTATTTAATGAAACTATTGTATGACACCCAGTTTGTGTTATTATTTCTTTCGTTGTGTCATTGCATTTTCATATATTAAAATACCTAAATTTTGATCAGCTGGTTACAGATAGATGTAAAATTGTATATTTTATACACAGCAAGCTTTTTAATCATATCAGACTTTTAAAACTAAAACAGCGCAAACTACTCTATTCCCTTTAACAGAATAAATAGAAAAGTATTTTTTGTTGCTATTTCGGCGTGGACATAAATCGTTAAAAGCCACGTTTTTGGGTCACGCAGTCTCCAACGGGATTGGGTTTTCCCGCACGATCACGAGAAATTCTTAATTATGATGCCAAAGGAACTGACACCGGCCAAAGCATTGCCAATTTTCAACTATATTCGCCATTCAGATGCAAAATATTGAATTTCAGTCCGCAATGTAGACGTCCATGCGTCTGTTTATTATAAGCTTTTTTTTCAATATTTTTAAAAGAAAAATGCCAATTGTTCCGCATGTCGTGATATTAATTTAAAATATTAAATTTTACTCGTCCCTTCTCTATATGTATAAAGTAAAGTATTGTTTTGTGAGATAATTTTAAAAACTATATTCTTGCTATATTCATATTTTTTATTTCCTATAACGATATTAATAAACTCACTCAATATTTTATCATATCTACTGAAATTTTACTGAAATGGACTAAGGTCTAAGGAATAAGGACTAATAACAACTATATTAAAACACTAACCAATCATTTTACACATATATTTTATACTATTGTTATATCAGTAGTGTTCAAAATAAAAAAGTACACTGGTGATATTTAATTTGTAATTGAGGTTAAGCGACCAGAAAAAGCAAGAAACTATACGAAATGGCCGTAGTATTTTTTTTTTTGGAGTCAAAATCTAAAATTTCCCGGGAAACGAGAATTGAAATAATACAGGTCAAATCTCTTTACAACGAATACCGAAATATTCAGTATAACATATAGTTTCTGTTGTAACGAACAAAAGGTCATATATATGTAATAATATTTTCCCTATATTCAGTATAACGAAACTAAAGGGGTGGTCCTACGCAGTTGCCTCAGGCGGCATTATTACAAAATTAGTGCAATCAATACAAATCTTCTAAGTGCACGAAGCATACGAAATTATCTGAGGCGCGATATTGTTTAATTACGCGTCCTACTACGTGCGAAAGTAGAGATTACGAATAAAAAAATTATGATTTAATGTACGAAAGTAGAAATTTACCTAAAAACGAGAAACCAGATTTTTTGGGAGGATGTGAAAAATACCTTTGCCACGCGAGAGGGGCGGCATAATACTGAGAAAATCTACCACACGGCCCTGATAACCCACGACTCGTATAATACATACCAACGATAATTAATATACAATAGTTTATTCTATTTTATTAACATATTATATTAACTCTTTGTGAATATCGATTGAAATAAATACTCTATATTCTATAAGTAGAGATCTATTTCATATCTTAAAATTAAAGCATCCTACAATTATTTAAGGATAATATGTTTATATTACGTCGGTACGTATCTGTTTCTAAGAGTCATGTTATATTTTATGAAACATGACTAACTAATTCAATCTTAAGTACATATTTACAGCAGTTAATACAGCGAAGTAACTTTTTATTTATTTATTATATGAGAAGGTGTTAATTCACATACGATGTAACCAGGAAAATGACCTGCTTAATTTGCTTCTTACTTTGTTTTCCAAAATAGATATGATCTCCTAAATCTATTCACTTCGCGGAAATACTTTACTCATTGAAAATATATATCGATGCTGGAAAATCATAACTTCCTAACGCCATATTAAAATTAAATCAATTTTATTCCACGTTCATTGGAAAACATACTCAATATCTACAACATACAGATTTGTCTCGATTGAAAATGTGCAACTTAAATGTTTTTAGTGAGAATCGGCTATCCGTCAATTATTCAATTCACTGAGTTTTCAACATTCAAATATGCTTTAAAATGTATTGATCTTCAGACAGCTACGATGCATGTATCTGATACCTATGATACAGAGTGATTCAGAAATAGCTCACAAATAGGCAAATTCTCGTATTATAACTCTTTATAAAGTATTTTTTAAATCACGCAGTGGTGTTACATCAAACGTTATGATTAAAGTCCCAAATGTATTGTACATATGGGTTTTATTTGATTACCAACCAAATCATTGGTGTAGAAATTATTTGAAAGTATTCCCGATACTGTGAAGGGTTATAATCTCTATTTCTTAATCTTGTTATCAAATAATATATGAAATAAGAAACGAAGTATTATATTGTAATACTTCTATCGTTATTTAACTGACATACCAAGCCATTTATGTTAATCCTGCGGTCTTACTGCATCAATAAATACCACTAGACTTTTCCGAGAGTGGTTCCTCAAACAGGCAACGTTTTTTACCGTTGTTCTTCCGATTTTATAATATTATTTAATCAAGCCGAATTGCCTTGAGAATCACATTTCAAATTATGGGTGGACAAAAAAGGATCTGACTGTATTACAATAACTAGAACTACATTTAACTGGAAAGAGAAGAGAACATTGAAGAGGTTAGAACTAGCTAGCTGTTGCAAGTGTATGTCCTGCAAGAATGTAAGGTGATTAATAGTTAAAGAGTAAACGCTAGAAACGATGCGTGTTCCATATGGAAAATGGTAAATTAAATGTCTGAATTGATTGGACCTATAATGAATTGGGTAAACAGTAATATAAAAACGGAACTGGAAGTGCGCGGTGTTGTTGCAGAACCCACGTAGTTTTGTTTTTCTTAGCGCGTGTTGCTCTTATGTTCTTGTATATGTAGGTTTTCTTTGGAAAACAGACGAAGTGTTTAAAACGCGCACATGTGTAAGTTGGCAGCGATTCAAGGTGGGAAATTTGCGTCTTATTTCGGCACGAATTACAAAAATAGCACGGCAGTCAAATTTCTCTCCGAGTGCGAGGGACTTGCTGCTTTTTGCTCGATGCCAATGCCGCCTATTCTTTGTTTTGGGAAAGCACAAAGAGTACGCGAAAATTCAAAATGCCCACACTGATCGATTCGATCGTGAATCATGAAAAACCTCTCTGTGACATTATTCCAAAAGAGTTCATTATTACAAATAATTCAGAACAATTGCCAGAATCCAAAGAATTTTTTAGAATCCTTCTATCATAAGTGAGTGATGGATAAACGAAAATTTTTAAATAGTTTTATACACTGCATGCATATTAGACAAAATAAAAGAATAGAAGAGAGCCACGTGTAATAAAAAAGTTGTGTAAATACAACTACCGTATGTATATTATATTCTCAATAAATAATTATTGAATGGGCATCAGACTATTTGGAATAGATCCTTTTCAATTAATTCAGTTTTATTTTTTCATCCCACTGCGTAAAATAGTAACATTAATAATAATGCCACGTGTCGGTCACGTTGGTGTTACCGTTTTTCTTGGTAAATATTATCTTCCGAAATATTCTATTACGCGATAGTTTTTAAGTTTGTCAGAAATAGTAAAAACATACTATTTTTCACCAAAATTCTTCAAATAAATAAACAGCCCCTCTTAAAAATCAATTCAAACTATTATTACATGGGTAAGTATTACTTTTCTATCGATGTATGTATAAGAAAACTGTCAGATGGTTGAATTGGGAGGTCTCTTAAGCCGAACTGACCATATTCCAATATACAATTAACTCTGTAATTGTAACAATCTTCAAAGATATATTTTAAGTGTTTTATATTCTACGGAAATACGAATTGAATATGTTATTTGATGGAATTGCGAGTATAAAGCTTATCTGGCCTCCAAAACATAAATATAAGTATAAATAAATTATTCTCACAATGCTTCCTCCATTTTAAATAGCATTTCAACATTACACACGTACGATTGCTTTATCTGTGGTGGATACGAAGCAAGGGCAGACCTTTACATTATCAAAATTCAGTTCGTTTCAAACGCTTTATAATTACACTTATATAATATAATAACTCTATGGCTTAAATGTGTCTCCTTTGTCTTTCTTCTCCGTTGTCCAAACCCCTCAAAAACTTGTTGTGTCGATAACTGAATACCAAAAACATATATGAAAATCTATATATGTATATAATATGTAATAAATCGTCTACATTAATAAATTTACTATAAATAAATACGAGTTGAGAAATAAACAACCATTTACCATGCAAACCATTAGAAAAAAACATTTCCAATATATTGAAAACAAAAATAAACAATGGCAAAAAATACGCGTTTAAAATGTTCCTTTTTAATTTTGATACAGTAGAATAAGTTCACTTTGGAAATATTGTACTACCCTCATACTGTAAATATAAAAATGTTAAAACATATTACTCTGTACATTCATTTTTACGAAATTAACGGCTTCTCTGTCGGCATTTCTAATTACGTTTTCAAAGAAATACGTATCTCTAACGATCCGTGGTATTTAGCTTACAGAATAACTAAACCACATACTAAAGTGATATTTTTATTCTTTAAAAAATCCTAATAATTCAAATATAATGAATTTAAATTTAGCTGTTAGCTATGTCTTCTTCTTGCACATGCTTTTCAGCGCAATAATTACGTGGATTTCCTTGCCAATACGGAAATGGAACATGTTCTAAATTTGAAAATTTGACAAAGTCAAAACGTCTGCCATTTTGCGGGTATTTTTGGAACCACACATTTTAATAAGACAGAAGTCAAATTTTTATAATTATTACTTTATTTTGCAGATGGAAAATTTCTTTTATATCTACAAAAACTATGCCAAATGATAAAAATAACTTTCAAATATGTCATAGAAAGGGATTAAAATTATGCAAAATTCATTATTAAATAATGGCGAGTAAGTTTTGGATGAACTATATTTTCATACAGAGGAGAATCCTGTACATTCAACCAAATAATAAAATTGAAAATTCAAAGATATCTATTATATACGAGTGTAAACTCATAACAAAATAGTATACATATTCATATCTATTATATCTATTATTTTTTAAAAATGTCGAAGTCAATTGGCCAAATCGATAGCGTATGTAGATTAAGCACATAAAAACTCATTTCGTCAAAAAATTGGTTTAAAATTATTGACGCTACTTTACGTACTTTAAAACCAAGTAAAACCTTAGTTAAAAATAGTAATCTCATAATTCAATATGCTTTCAATATAACGGTTGTATTTGTTATTTTTGTAATGCGAAATAAATAGATATTATGAAACTTAAGCAAACATAAAAATACAAATATTATTTGACCATTAACACTATAAACAAACAATCGTCAGTAGAAAGCCATTATTGAAATAATAGCACCATCTTCTCTGGGTTTGCTTTGGTTAGGTTCGATTGGATTGCATTGGGCTACGTACTATTTAATCAATCAAAACGGTTTTAAGTAACGAGCCCGATCATTGTATGTAAATTTGTATGGGAAAAGCACTAAACACCGTTTTTCATTTCAGTTAGTTTGTATACTATATAAAAATATAATATTGACCCTGATCATTAAATATTTTAAATAAAAGTAACAAAAATATTCTGGAGTACAAATACTCCTCTCTTCTTTATTCATAAATAGGTTAAAATTTACATTTTGTAGCGGAAATTGTACACGTATCAGACATGCTTGTGAGTCCGATTCACTTTCAAATAGCCACACTTGTATGGTAGGTAAGTAATCATCTAACTGAAAAAAGCTTCATCTACCGATTATATGATATGTGTGTACGTACATAGTAATTTCTTTACAATTTCAATTATATTCGCGTATAATTAACACATCGATCGGAAACATTTTTCGTACAAATAAAAATGCAGAAAAATGGTGAAAAATATGGATTACTGGAAGCTCCGTATAGTGTTCATGTACATAATATTATAAATAAAGAGTTATTATAATTACACATGATAATCTTATGACAAATAAATACCATTCAAGAATATTAAGTTATTCATGAACTATCGCGAGTAAATTTCGATTGCAAATCAATTAGGGAATGGAAGGACCCCAAATGGATAAGACCCTGAAAACCTGTATTCTCAGATCACCTTTAAATGAGTGATAATGAGTTAATTTATGACACTATCGAGTAAAGTAAGGCTCGCAATATACGAATCGCATCTCACATTAATCACAACGAAGCTTTTGTCTTCTCAGTTGGCATGTGTGTGAAACGTTTACACAAAATAAATATATGAATATATATATGTTATATTATAGTCTGTTTCGACTTCTTTCGGTAGCGTATGTATAGTTGGATTTAAAACTCAACTCCAAAAAAAATTTTGTTTTTTAATCTAGAATTTCCAATCAATTCAAAATAACAATCAATTCCTAAATAAATCCCAATACCATCTGATATCAGCGGTTTCTATTGTTGGTCAAACATTTACGTAAGATCTTTTTCGACGGAAAATGTTTTCTTCAAACATTTTACTATCGCTTCTTCACATAACAAGAAAATCGGTCAACCACTTAAAACACACAATTTTAATTTTAGTTTACTAACGAACGTAACGAACCTACTCAAAGAATATCTGGTATCCTCAACTGAATAAATAAAATAAAACAATCCATTTGAACTTCCATTAAAATTAATCATGGTATAGCATATTATGGGGTTTTAAGGTAATATTATATTGATTTGTACATTCCTTTGGAGGGAAGGTGTCAGATTCCGCCAGAGCTATTTATTATACTTTATGATATAAGTTATGGAGTTGAATTGACTAAATGTCTTATATTCATAATGGAGTTGTAACAATAATACGGCTGTAATACTGTCGCGAAAGAGAAAAAGCACAATAATAAAAAACGAACTATCATCATAATTTCTCTTAAAGCTCTAATGTTTACCAACCAGCGTTGCATTGCGGTATTGGAGAAAAACTAAGACTAACCTTTAAGACTGAGAATTTGAGATATTTTATCTATCTAGACACCCAGCACTAGATATCGGGATTCAAGTCCCGGGGCTACATACAAATTAATAAGTTTTCAATACAGCATTTATTATATATTCTTGATGGATTTAATCATAAGCTGAAAACTAGTCGCCGCGAAAAAGAACTACATACTTAAGAGCTAACATAACAATTAATCAACATTCATATTAGGAACACGTTAGAGGAAACACATATTGACATTTGGAGAGCTCGTACAAATGGCGATGAAAACATAAATACTCCTTCCCACCGACCCGTATTTATTTCTATATTGGCAACCCCTGATCTCGCGAAATGTGGTAAGTCGTGATGCTTAGGAATTGGGAGCTGACACCCCGTGGCACAGAGGCCACACCAGTCTTCGTGTGTCCAACTGCTTCCTATTTACGTCACGAAAGCTTACCCGATTATGCTTTTCGACAAATTATTAAATTATTGAAAGATATTCATTGTTTCAAAATAGAAATTAAAAATTGTTAAAAAATCAACCTATATTCGAATTCCGTAAAAAGACGAAAGTGATATCTATACTTATTACTGTTTAACTTATTTTATACACCCCCATCAATGTATAATACGTCAATAAGAATTTCCTTTTTATTTCTTATGGGAAAATTTGTTTGGTATACGTCCCTATTTGGTGTAAGTCCAACAAGCTGGAACGAATTACGGACCCATACTATTATTTTCTCGCCGAAGCAGGACGTATTCTAAGTTGGACTGAGATATCAATGTAAACGCCTTTTATATTAAATTTCAACAAACAAATTGTTACGTGTAGGAACCTAGAAATTATGGTCATCGTGCATTGTTTTTTCACCTGATTCGAAAGCAATTCGCAAGCACCTTACAAATAAATCTGTCATTTTCTTGATTTATACTGTCGCGAATTGGAATATACGATGAGTAAGCTATTATGAACCCTAATGACCGGTTACAATTTTTTTATTAAATGCGCGAGAAAGAAAAACGAAGCATCGTATTCTTGATTTCTATTACACACATAATAAAATATAAAAGTTATTAGTAACCGTTTCATTGTGTATTTTACTGATCCGTCTACCAATGAAATATTTTTCATCTGAGTACTTACATAATGAAATAAGCAATATATGTATGTTATAAATAAGTACATACGTAATGCTGATAAATTTTGGCTGGTAACATATAATACATGCACACATTATGAATAATATATTATGTTGTTCAAAATAAAGTTAATTTAATCATGTTATGTCACGGAAAAATAATCAGGCCGTAACGCCGGAACTGCATTAAATATATTATGTCAAAAGTGTTTAATGGAAAGTCATTATTTTTAATTAGGAGGCATATTTTTGCAACGGGCAATATTTAACTAGGAAATCTGAACCATTTTCTCACTCGTATATAGTACATTTTTATATCTTGTTAATGCAGACCTAAAATTAAAATTTACTTTGTTATTCGCGTGTAAAGGTTCTAAATAATGCACGATTTCTATGATACTGATTTCGATAAGAATGAAAAATCATAAACTTGCCTAACAGCGCCGGATGCCCGTTGATATAATGTATTCGAAGACGCAAACTCACAACCCACCTTAAAAGCGAGTCGAATAAATAGTATTCTAAGTGAATGTCGGGTTGAATGATATATATTATCTAAATATTTAAATCAATACTAAAATGTAAAGTTTTAGAATTGTTCATAAAGATATAGTAATACGAGGGCTAAGTGTATTTAAATAAATAGTCAATTACCATCGATGAACAGTTTCATATTAGTTGTTTATTTCAGCTTTTCCAATTTCCATCTACGTATAATTATATTAAGAACCCCTAAGTAGGAAACATTTTATTTCCATAGCTAACAGTTGTCTTATATCTTCTTATTATAACCTTGTATTTAATATATTATTTTAAAATATACTTTTAATATATGACTATTTTGTATTTTAGAAAAACATGTTTCATACTCAGGTATTTATTATAATACATAAACTTCATTGAAAAAATTAAAAATAATTCTGTAAATAATATTCTCAGCACACATAATGATATAAAATTATAAAAACATACAGTATTCAGTCGCAGTGGCTCAATGCTGAATACAAAAAGTACCAGTACTTAATTTTAACTCCCCCTCCCATTTTTAATATGCCCAATTGAATAAAATATTTTATAACGTTACCAGATTGAATGTTTAAAAAAAGCTATAAGCGTATTCTAATTAACAAACACTTGATATCATAATATTTGTTAAACGTCCTTTAAAAGTAAGTTCTTTATCAAAAAAGGGACAGGGCTGTAGTACACGTGTATAATAATATGTTACACATACATTGAAAAATATACAGGAGTATGATACAATTCTTAAAATAAATTAGGTCACTGTGTTTATTTCAAGTAAATCGTAAATTGTGTTCAGAAAATATATGATATAACAGTAAAAAAATTGTTTATGACGCACAATTTTCCACTCGATGTCGAATTTTGAGATACCCATCAAAGAATTATTCTCGCGATGACTACTGACAATCAATCAATAGCCTGTGATCAATTCACATTTTTTATAGTTTAAGCTGTCAAACATAAGTTTTGACAATACGAACATGCATTTCTGGACTGATTACCTTTATATGTACTACTGAAATCCATATGCAGGGCTGCGTGATCCTAATGTGTATATTGCCCATCTCACAAGGGTACCTGAATATGATGCGCGGCTATTTATAACATGAACTTTACATATAAAGATTTATAGATCAGCAAAAATAGGGAACAGCTGGTTCAAAAAAACTTTTTGCACAAGGGCGCATCCTATCCACGACGTGGCACTAACCATATCCCCAAATTTGACAAGTGGACCATGTAATAATATGATATTATATAAAATATTTTGTGATACATCATAACTCTATTGATCGCATTTCTGAATTCCATACAAAAGTAAATTTCAAAGTACGTCAACTCAGCAACGAGTTCCTTTGATGTTTTGTAAATCGCATGGTTTTGGTACAGTCCAGACGTGACGTCGTCTGATACGAGGAGCATCACACTTTTGGACATACGCCATCTACTTTGTTCTAAAAGGTCGAAGACTGAACCCCGCTTACAGGTCTTCCGATCAAGCGATAGCTTATTCTAAATCTACTTAATTTTTTACCAATCAAGTTGAATTATTATTAACTTACCTGACTTATAATGTAAATCTTCATTTAATACCAGCATTTACCGATGCCCAGTATTTATAACTTCTCTGGCAGGACGATGACTTCTGAAACATAAAGAGTGTTCTTAATATTCGTTTGAGGCCAACTTTGTTTTTGTAGTTTACTGCGTTTTATATTTGTTTAACAAAACTTATCAAAATACACGATACTGATAATTAGCAATATTCTACCCACGGAATATTTAAAAATTATTCAATCATAGGTAATTTTTTTTTTTAATCTTTCAAATTACCCAAAAAAATAATTGTTTAACATACAATTGTTGTATGTGTATTATATACACAAATAAAAATGACTAATGGCAGGATAGTCCGGCATTTGAGAATAAAAAATGGCTGATGTTCTCGATTTCTTAGATAGTTATCAGAGACGTACAGACCAATATACTCTGTCAAGACATGTCTACACATTGCTGAGATCCATATTTCATAGACATGGTAAAAAATATATACATATATTACAAATAAAACACACTTCATGAAAACTTTAATATTATTGTATCTATTAACATTTGTTGAAA
>JAGVSQ010003515.1:0-21409 GCA_022683975.1 Rhyacophila evoluta
TTTCTACCAAGTAAGTTAGACAGATCCTATTCCGATAATGTATATAATAGCATCCTTCCAAGCTCGCTCTCACCTAGGTGGAAGGTATCAATATCAGAGACAATCTCGCTAAACATCACCATTACCCTCCGCATTGGCATGACTACCGGCAAGATAGTCCTGCACTTAGGAATGAAAAACAGCTGATGATCCCGATTTCTTAGGTAGTTATCAAGGACGCACAGAACAAAATTAGCAAGAGCGGCAGAGTTATAGTACATATATATAACACTATATAATATACATATATACACAGAAACGCATTATTATAGAATGTAATACAACTACTACTGTACAGGTTAAATACTATTCTTGATAGCTATTTCTATTGTAACTCTATTGACTCCAAATACCATAATTTATTGGATTTTACCGAAAAAATAGAATTACAAATTTAAAAAAATGTGAAAGTAGTGGTAATAGATTCAAATACTGTGGTTATATTATAATGCAGATGTGCTTTGATCTTGTATTGAAATGAATAATTTAAGTTGTAATCTAAGTAAATCAAAAACTGTCAACTGCTTCACTGTATAGGTAGATAGATAGCTGTAGTATTGGTTTGGAAAGAATAACGTGCAGCACTATATACAGTTAAGTGATAGTTAAGAAAATGAAAATATGTAGTTATAATAATTATGATAATAATATATCTTGTACTAATAATGCTGTCTTCGTATTGCTTTATACAATGAATAAAAAAAACTATGAACTAACTGATTTTTGAAATGTACTATGTTTTTTTAGCTAGAGCATTTTTTATTAACATTGAAACTTGAAACAGGCGTAAAATAAATAGAGTATTTGATTTATCCACTAACGATTATTTTCAATCAATAAACAAAACAGTTTGTAAATTTTCGGCTGAGGTCAGTAATGCAATTAATTGCATGCAATTCAAGCATTGTGGGATGTGTGAAAAAAGGCAATACAATTAATTGTTAAATACAAAAAACAGTATTTAAAAAATATCCTTTTTCTTACGCGAGTGTTACATGTACATATCGTTCGTCCATATATGTATGATATGAGGATGGAAATAATCAGAAATGTAAAGTTGCAATCAAAGTCAATTATATCGAATTCAAAAAATGCCATCTTTGAGTTATACATTGAGTTAGATGCAATGAATTTATTATGTATTTTTCACTATTATCTATCAATTATTATATAATTAATATATATTACTCATTAGAAATTACCTTAATTCGTCATTTTTGAGCTATGACATTATTGAATTCAATAAAACAAAGTACACACTTCTAATTTGGCGGTATATATTATTTTTGTATTCAATATTTAAAAAAAATACTCAGTAATTAATTAAGTAAAAGTACATTTTGCAACAGTAAAATTGTAATTCCACATAAAAGTTGAAACAATACGTATACTTGTAGGAAAAAATCGTTTTGAATTTAGCATAATATAAATCTTATTTATGTGTGATTGAACTTGAAGCCTGGAAATTTCAATTGTTCTCCTATTTGTCTCGATGGGTAATAATGATTTACATAAAAATTCAAAAAAAAGTTTTAGATAAGAAGCTTACTTCAATGTTGGATACAATGTGTGCTATTTGTAACTCTTCTCTTATTTCGATATTTTATTATTCAATATAACTTGATATTTAATTACAATGTTCAAAATATTAATTGATGCTGCATTATTTAACAATAAACAATCATGTTGGGCCAATTACGTGGAACCATTTGTTAATTACTATATTCTGTTTGAAGAGACCGGGCAAAAATTCATTCTATCGGAATCCGAGCATCGCTGCTAGTACAGTTATGCTGTGGTAAGCCTGCGTGTCTAGATTTATTTTTATCTCGTTAAAAATAACAATTCGTTTGAAACAATGCAAACTGGATTACAGAGAGAATTGTTTTTAATTTGGGTCACTTTTTATCCTTTTTTAATGGCACGGCTAGAAATTATTTATATTAATTAAAACCTGCAAATAAATCATTGTAAAGCTTTCGTGAACGTGTTGCGTATATTATGTTCCGGGATGTCAGGTTTGATTCCACATTTAAAACTTTTAACACTTATTACGATTTTCACAACACTTTACACATTGCGCAAAATTATTTGCGACATTCATCAAATGCTACACTTAGGCATCCTTGGATTGTAGGTACGTTTAAGGAATATATCTTTTTTATCGATGTTCATTCTTAGAGTAAAGCATGTGAATCTTCACAATGTGATAAATTAATCTCAACATATTATTTGTGATTCATTTGTAAATGTTAAAAACAGCCTTTATATTGTTATATGTTTATAAGTATAGCTACTATAAAAGCTTACTACACAAATTGTTTTCCACAACTAATCGTCAACTAATAGCTTAACTAGGATTCCAGTTGTGCATATTTTAATTTAAAAAACCTTTTTCCATGTGTGGTATTTGAATATTTAACCTTCGCTACCCATGCAATAAAAGTATACACATTGTAAATATAGTTTAAATACGAACATCAGCCTGTTAACCATATAGATACACAGTATCATCAATTATTACAAATCCCTTCAAAAAATTGATATCTTCCAACGCGAAATTGTTATGTTAGTGACAAGATTCAACAAAATATGACTCACGAAAATACACTTATTCTAATTGCAAGGAAGTTAGCCAATTGTATAAATATTCCTTATTCCTGTTTTTACTGTTAAATATAAAGAAAAATCTCATGCATAAACGTCTCGGGTAGTGATTGTATGGATATTATATTTTTTATTTATATTTCTATTGTATTATGCAATTTTATAGCGACATTGACAACAATGATTACACGCATTATGTGCATCGTGTATTGTTGTTGCAACTTCACGTTAACAATATAAAAAAAATCTGCATTGTTAGGAATCCTTTCATTATACCGCTTGTAAGCTATTATTTGCAATATTTGCCAAATGAAAAAAACATGATAAATTGTATAATTAAATGACAGTACCTAATATTAAATAATAACACAAGGATTGATAATAAAACATGATGTATAAACGTTTCATTTTATTGTTTATTACAACTAATAAAGGGTTATTATGAAATTACAATGTCTTCTTCTGTTAATATGCATTATGTCTATTAATGTAAGAAACAAACCAATAACTGTAACAATATCTGTTCAATTAGTTAACTCAAAATGATTATCACCTGTCAATGTGCCCACCATCCACCCGCCCCGTCTTTACATCTGAAATTAATCAGGTATATCCCGGAGCCTGATATAGAGAAGAGATCTACTTAATTCGGCGAGAATGTCCCGGGAGTAATTATAAATTACCCAAGACTTAGATTCCGACGCATCTTAGTATGCTGAAGTTAAAAGAAAAGCTAATGGAAAAAAATGGAGACTTATTCGGTCAAGCAATTTATGTGAAGAGATCATCACGTTCGCCGTATGACGCCGCAATTTTTTAAAGCAATGAAATTTGCCTTTGTGGCAATCAAGTCGTTTGGCCCGATGGATCCAACAGCTGGTTGGACCAATTTGAGTAACTATCCTGCTTCATACACGTTCTTGGACATCCTGTTCTGGACAGCTACAAGGACATATTGGCTGTTATCACCTGCAAAATCATCTTATAGGCAAAGGTTCATTATTGGTTCCACTTCGCTTAATACTGTGGCAATCAAAATTTTCTTCACATTCTTTTCTTAGCTGGTATACTAGTGTTATCAACATTTTGACATGAGATTATATTATTTTGTAAAAAATTACAGCTGAAAATTTATGCCAGACAGAAAGTTCAAAACAGGACGCACAGTGAGTCGAGCGATTGACTGCTAACTGATCGTGAAATAATCCATCAAGACAATAAGCATATTAAAAACAAAATGATAAAAAAATTAACGTTCTTCTTATCACGTGTAAAAGATAACATGAACCGGTAGTTAAAATTAATGCATTATAATTTCACACACTGAATAATGTGGTTATCGAAGTTTTCCAGTAGTGTTTTAAAATTGCTTTACTTAAAGAAAATCTTTGATAATACCTATCGAGTTAATCTTTATCCGATCTCGCATAAAACAAACGCGATTTTATTTACTTTAAGTGTGTTTCGAGAAGCGGTTACCTTTTGCAGTATTAATATTTATAATAATAAATAAGTGGAGTGGGAAGCCATTGCCCTCAGGGGAACCACTGTTCATACATTCTGTTATCTGCAATATTAACAGGGTCGCAATTATTTTTGCCACTTTGGCAATTATAAAATGCCTAGCATGCAATAAGAAAATTTAATATTCGTAATTATGTTAAATCAGTAATAAACACGACCGTGAATGTGGAAATATATTTTATGCATTTTTCTTTGATTTAGTTTTAACATAATGACGAACTATAGACTTTTGTATATTTTGTTTTTATTTTGAAATCTTGTGTATATTATATATTAAGTCAGTAATTCAGTGCCTTCGATACGATATGTGGTTTGTTTAAAATAGCTAAAAAGAAACTGTTTTAAATGGTCACGTACTTCTGGATTTAGAGTCTTTGCATAATATACCAATTGTAAAGATTTATTATTTGATAGATTTGTTTACAAGAATTGGTTATCTATAGCCGTAAAATTGAAGCAATTAATGTTTTATTTTTATAGTAATACTATACTTATCATTATCTTTAAAATATAATTTCTACTTATTAGTTTTATTATTTCAGGTTAATTTTTTACTACGAAATAAATTATTGTAAATTCATCATGTTTTAAAATATTTATAAAAAATCTATGGCAAAATATTTTAGCGCACCCCTAAATATGCAAGGTGGAATAAAATATACAAGTACTTCTAATAATAAATACGTAAGCAACTGAGAGTTTTTATCGAATTATATATTCTCATGCAAAATTAATACAATACAAGGGCACGGAATTATTATGCCCGCTTTTTATACTTCTGTATCACATTTAAAGATCTTTATTTTATGATGAAAATACCTTAGTTAATAGAAAAAATATTTAATGTATAAATCGAAGTTTGTTGTTAAAAGGCAAAATTGTATGATTCATTATCTATAAAATTAATCACATACAAATAAAACAAAATTGTAGAAAATGTACATTTATATAATATCCGTGCACAGTAAGATAAATTAACCTTTATTTTTAGCGTTTGGTATAAAAGCTTTCACGATATAAATAATACGATGCAGTAATTAAAGGCTTTATCGAACATAGAATTTATTCTGATAATTTGGAACGTGAAGATGTGCTGTAAATTATATATGCTGTAGACTATATTAAAATCTTCCGGATGACGTATTTAAGTTATATGTATATCAGCATTGTTTTATTATATCTATATATTATGATACTAATGGAATTCTTAGGCCCGGTCCAGACAGAAGCGAACGAAGGCTTATTAGCAAATGCTCGGTCCGATTTGTATGGATAACCGGACGCTAAAACAAGCGAATGCTAGAATTCTGCCTTCGTTCGCTTCTGTCTGG
Source organism: Rhyacophila evoluta (assembly GCA_022683975.1). Classification (NCBI taxonomy): domain Eukaryota; kingdom Metazoa; phylum Arthropoda; class Insecta; order Trichoptera; family Rhyacophilidae; genus Rhyacophila; species Rhyacophila evoluta. The sequence continues at coordinate 5,502 of JAGVSQ010003515.1, forward strand.
ACCCGGCCTTAAATGCAAGGTATACGATATTTTTTTATTAATTTATTGAATTAGAAAATACTTTGATAACTGTTAACAAGTCAAATAAACTTGTAATTTCAATATTCGATCGTCGTGTTACAATTAGTTAATATGATTATTCATTCTATGAAACTTACTTCATCAATTCGATGATTGAAAATGCCATTTTTCACCCAGTCTGTTTGAAAGTGTAGCATAAAAATTTCCATAATTTTATGTATCTTGATCTATATAGTTTCATACATAACAGATGTTCTTCATTTTGATAAGCTGTCAGCTAAACGCTTTACGTATTGAAAAAAATTGCAACTCCTATATACAACGTTAGCTTGTATATTTTTGTTTTTAGTAGTGGGATCCTGATATTTGTATACGCACGAAGTGTATGTTTGTACCGTTTAAATGGTGTATTGGAGTATTCCAGTTTAAACGTGAATTTTGTTAATTTTTATTCAAAAACCGGTTTAGTCTGAATCACCATTTTCGTAAAGAACAATTAATTGTCAATCGTCGCCTAATTAAGTTGGAAACTTATGATACAATAAAAAGTGACGTCAATTAACGATAGGACAATAGAACACTTTCGGTCATTTGAACACTTAAATGTCCCATTTGCGTAGTGTTTGTAATGTTAGTTTAAAAAAATATATAAAATAATCAAATATTAGGGTGACCAATCGTCAAAGATGATTCGAATCCGTGAAAATGAATGGATTTTTCTAAATGCGTTCTTTTGAAATAAATTCAGGTTAAAATAAAATACGACGAAATGAATATTAATTGATCATTCAATAATAAATAATAGTGATATTGATAGTCCTTCCGACTCACATCCTGAATACATAGATACGATCAGTAACCTACAAATAACACTTACATCACACACAAAGTCTGGAAAAGTGAAATTCATGTTATTTGTATTGAAATATCAGCTACGTATTGTTATATTATAAATTTGCTTTAAAATGTATTGTATACTATAAGCATATGCTGTTATTGAAATCGTCAAAATCATCGATATACGAATATTATTTATTACAATAATATATCTGTTTATTTTCAAACCATTTACTATACGTTATCGACGTTTTATCTGATACAACTATCTTTTTCTTTTACCAAGTATGTTCGAATATTTGAAAACTAAAGTCGGCTACTATACTGTAGATTGAGCACTATTTATGAAAAAATAACAATGAAAATATAGCCAGAGCAAGGTGATGCTTAAAATGACAACTATGTATAGTATACTTTAGAATATTTGTATGGTCACCCCAACGTACATCCGATGGCGGGTGATGCGTGAACGATAAATTTCATTGAAATGTTAACCACTTCCGCGCACGCACGCCCCTGCTTTCAAACAATTGCACTTCCGTCCACCATTATTTTATTGAGTGAAAAGTTTTCCTTCGTACGCCACTGACAATTGGTTAATACGCCGAATTAAACACTCAGATGCGGCCGACTGACGTATCTGTTTTTTATGTCAAATTTGATGGGCATGCATAAATACGTGAATGACCCTATGGCTCATTTGGCCTAACTGCCTATCATCTGCCAAGACTAGGTTGGCGGAGAATTTACCAAGAAAGTTCCGGGTTTTGTTCTAAGATGGCCAAAATTTGGCACCAATTGTTCAATAAACGTAGAGCAGAGGTCACTACACTAAGATTTTGATGATACCGTTACAGGCAGAGTTGTCATAGCTGTTTAAAAATAATACGTTACATTTAGCTTTTATAATGAAGTTGAAAGACTAACGAATACTTTTGCCAACATAATATAATATCTAAACTTTGAAAGTCCATGTTTGACACCTAAGTTTGTCATTTACAATATTGCTCTAAACAGTTTTTCAGCCATGCGATTTTGTCTTTTAACTCAGTTTTCTCATTTAAAAAAAAAGACTAATCTGTTGGTTAGTAAACAAGATAGAAGAAGAATTGGGGTTCTTCAATCCGAAATCCGAAATATTTACCGTATAAGACTTTCAGAATTATGCTGAAATAAAAGCTCAAAGACTGTAAATGAAATAGAAAACTGTTGTTGTATTATATGATTTTCGATACTGAAATGGGCTATGTATAAAAAAATGTTAGATGAACACAGAAACATACTATAACCAGGAGTTGGTAACGTGTTAGAATGATATAATATACATTAAGAAAAGGGTGCGCGTATTATATGAACAACAAATTGAACAAGGCGAAGAAAGATATAAGTTACAGGATGTGCTTGATGATGCCAAATTATATTCTTCTATGCAATCTAAAGAAGCAGGAAAGAATAATTGATAACAAAGGTATTTTTTTTTCATAAAACTAATTAAAAAAATAACTTTTAGCCTATACGGATTATTGAAGTCACGATTGCAGAATTCCATAAGTTTAAATAATTAATATTACAAGTGAGACGTACCAGAAAATAGCGCACGCGGTATCAAATTACAAAGATGCAAAATAATAATTCATAATTTTACTAGGATCAAGTTCATTAGGCATTCTAAAAATCCTTGAAGATTTTAACCTTTACGTCTTGAATGTTTATTTCGAAGCCTTTTACAATCAATAATTTAATGTCAAAACAAAACGTTTCATATCAATTCATTTGCGGCAGAAATACAAAACCGTCTAACAGCGTACCGAATCTGGTACTATTTTTTTTTTGTGGAAGATTTCTTTAAATGTCGCATGCACATTATAATTATGTGCTACTCAGTACACCATGATTTTAAAAGGTATACAGATTAGACTATAATTCTTCACGTTAAATGATTATTATAATAGGCTCTATTGATTAACCTGTTCACAACCACATAATCATTACCACACCTATTTCACTAAAAGAGTTGTAAACGGATTTTGTAAGTTCTCTGAATTGAAACAAATCTGGCTTATGGCTATTTTGTATTGGGCTTAAAAATTCTTGTAAAATACTAAAAAAAATGTTTTTAAATAAAACATGTTCATCACTTGTTAAATTAGTGAGAAATGTTTCAGTTTTTTACGTTCACAGTTCATTGTCAAATAATTCTTAATTTGTTTCAATCACTTGATAGTATATCCATGCTGTACATCCATTATCAAACACCCGTGACGAGAGGCACACGTCACGTGAAAAGGTTTAAGCACAAAGAAAAAGACTCAATCTGTATTGTGGCTAAGCTAGCTTTATTACCTGGCTTTGTCTGTTATAGATTCAAATTCATTTTTTCATCCCGTTATTATAAATGTAATTCAATACACGACTATATACATTAGTTTTATTATCTTGTTGATCATCGGTAATGAAGTTAAGAGTTGAAAGTAAAACACAATGTTGATCTAGAAATAGTACTTAAAAGACATGCACAAATTTCAGGCCCCTAATGTTTGCTGTTTAGGAGAAGTCTTTGTAACAGACAAAACTACTGATATATTATACTTTCTGTTATATGGTACGGGTATTAAAAGAGTAGTAGTGTGTATGATTTAAATATAAGGTACACAATATGTACTGAAATAAAAATAACAGTTAAAACATAGTGGTGCTGACATGAACTGGACTTTAATGTTTTGTTAATTTGTCATTAATTCAGTTTTGACTACTCGTAAATACATTTCGTATAAATCGTTAATAATATATACACGTCTCAAAATCGCCTATGGTCATAATATATTTCATTTATTACTTTTAAATTGAAACTTTTACCAAATGAACCCGTAGATTTAATGTCACTGCCACAAAGCTTCCTTTCTTGCGCAATAAAAGTCCGCTTACCTTCGGGCGGACATGTTCATTATTTGACACAAGTTAATATTAGTTACCTACGTTTATTACGAAACAAAATATAGGTAAGTAATAATATCGACATTATTTTACGTATTACTAACTGATTGTTTTGGTATTTGTACATTACAATCTACAATATTGCAAGAGGTTCGATTTTACTATTTTTATTATGACATTTAGTTTTAATTAACGCAGCGTTAATGTGTTTTAATGATTTAGAGGTGGTGTTTTTCTTTTTTTTTTATTTCGTATGTCTTGTTTTGTAATTGTTTATAGCCGAAGAAATACGATATCATATAGTCATTAAATACAATTTATCTTTAATGTGTTATTGCAATATCTGTACTAAATTTTTATGTTAATTACTTTTTATCTTTGTGCCTACTTATCTTTATTTTATTAGTTTTTTTTAACTCATTCATTAATCATTAGTGTGTACAAGTATATACTATAAATAATAATTATTTGATTACTTAATACACCAGCTGGGTTATTATATTATATAATAAAAATGCTATTTAAATGGTCAGATCGTAATCATGTAATCAATACTATCGGGTAACATTTACTAAAATAGATAAATCCATTACACGTAGAAAAGTTATTATAATAGTATAATTATTATATAAAATGTAACACTTTCGCGGCGATTGAAATCTGTGCTCTCTACAGCACGCTAAGAACAGCCCAATTTTTCTCGCCTCTCCAGCTGATTGGTAAAAGCGCATGCTTTAGTACAAGAAATAGCTAATTCAAATTTTGCAGTTATATGTAGATTTAAAAAAAAAAAATTTGGAATGGCGTGTAATCAATAATGCTTGAAAGAATGATGTCTTCCAGGATCGTAAAAGAGAGCCATCATACTTTAACTATCTTAAAATAAAACTCCGGATTTGTCGTAATTTGTCAATTATCTTTTATCTTCCGACATCATCAGGCTGTACAGTTTAATATTTACAGTGAAAATTATCAAAGGGTATTTATTTATTGGCAACTGGATGTACCCGGCCACGCATTGCTGTGCTGGTTAAATAGAAAAGAAAGAAAATGGTTTAACCTGTCACAGGTGTAACATCTATATATTAATAGGTATATAAAAACACGCACGAATTTAAATGCATTGTTGTTTTAAAATTCAAAAGCAATCAATGAAGAACTTTCAGAGATTTAAGATTTTGAACAAACAAACATTTACATTTTTACTTATATAGATTAGTTATTAGAATACATAATGTCAGTTTTTTTAATAAGGATAATTTTCATACTTGAACATAGTTCCTATACTTGAAGATGACATAAAAAAATACATATTGCAATTATTTTTTATATACTTTATTGTTACAAGTTTTTTTATACTTTCAAATCGTCTGTTTTCGACCTATTATAATTTAGAAATATCAATTTCGAAAACGCATGCCAATTCAGTGCTTTTTGAACAGCTGATCGCGAGACGGTGGTAATATAATTTTTATAACAGATGGTGTAACGTAACAGTTGATAATTTCTTTGAACGTTATTTCAAAACATTCTCTCTGCGATACAGAGACCTCACTTATTAAATTACCAATTATCTATGTAACCCAAGAAAGGCTATCATCTTGGTAAAATATTCAACACAACGAAAATAAAAACGTTTGCATAGCTTCATAATCAAAATTATACGACAGGTTTTAAAGGTTATGCTGGAACATTTTATTAAAAAGTTTACGCTTGTATAGCGTCTCAATTTTCATAGGATATGTAGCTTTAGTTGAAATGTCATAAAAGAATAACAACTAATTTATATAAGCAAATAAAAAAATTAATTTATTATAAACAACAATACTGACGTAAGAATTTTATTAATAAGATACAAAAATAAGCCGTGGATTAATATTCATAAAGAGTACTCAAAAAATTTACCTAATTTACTTAACATCGACTGTGGAAAGGAAAAAGAACATAGCCCTTAATTTTTCAAAATAGCTATTATTCGATAATCAGAATGTATACAACTTAATAGACGTTCTGCTAAAAAGACATAAGTCGAAAATGCCGAATTATTGTTTAAACTTAGCTTTTAAGTTTGAAAAAAGGATGGCCTGTGAAATTGGCGACCAGGAAAAAAAGCTTCCACCTCTACAATTTTATCGTATTTTCTTAGTTATAATCCCCTATATAAACCCTATTTAGTTAATATCACACTAAATAAATAAAACACCAGTTTTAGCCTTCATGCACTTCAAAGTTGTGCCTATGTAATGTTTTGAATTTAGTTAAAATTGATTAAAAAAACGTTTTTGTGCCTCGCGTGAAATCTGTTCTATGTGGATTACGTTCTTTTTCTTTCAAGTGGACATGAATCTCAATTTTCTAAAATTACAACTGCAGAAATGGAGTATAAAACTCTCCGGATGTTGTGGACTGATTTCGATATTTATTCTCCCTGAGAATTTGTTGTCTGCTAATTAATCATTCAACTAGTTGGGCATCCGGTACTGGATTTGTCAGATTCAAACTCGTAACCTTTGTATCCATAGCACGTATGCTAACCTTTCGGTCAACAGCCGTTTTAAATCATATCGTTACAACAGAATAGTTCTGAAACTCTCTGACCATAACCATACGAATAAAAGAATTTAATGATGTTCTCATGTCAAACTATTCTAGGTAGAATTATAAATTATTGCGATTAAAGTTTACCCATTGATGCTTCAGCTACTTACCCAGATATGCAATGGAAGTTGCAGGTAACGAACGGAAGTGCAACGTACTGCCGTCACGTAAGCCGGATATGAAATGCGTTATGCAACGAAAGAGTGATGGAATATTTCATTTATATATTAATAAAAACGTCTGCCATACAAGCATTGAAGACACTTCGGAATACTTTATTAGATTCATGCATTTCTATCGCGTACGTCAGTGATATTATGAACAAATTATTTGAAACACTTAATTCCTAAATTTTAACATTTGGATAACAAATTATTATATTAAACAAATTTAATGCATTTTTAAGACGTATCTGCTGTTAAAGTGGATCAAATACAACGTGACTATATATTTTTCTTGAAAATTGGAATGAAAATCTGCCAATTTTAGGTAATATCAAATGAAGTTATTGATTTTTCTCTCTAAGGCTTCGGGAGATCGGGATAGGATGCCTAAAAACAAGATGTATAGCCACGAACGTGAATATGTCTATCTATTAAAATAAAGACTTCTGTTGATATTTTTTTTCACAAGAATTACTGTTCAACCCATCGATTATCCTATCCTACATATTGGAATTTAAAAAATCTAGCCCGTGACTTCCACCACCAAAGGGCGGACACATATATATTAAAACTATACTATTATAAATACACAACATAGGTGATGTAAATCGTTTTCGATATTAAAAACTATTTACGAAAAAATATATAAGTGATTATTAATTATTATCCTAATTCTAGACTTCTGTAATCTATTTGGCTTGATTGCAGATACTAAGAACTCTACCACTAGAAAAAAGTTATCTACCAGTAATAAGTCTTCCACCAGGTTTGAACATGATAAAACATTTCAGAGGATATTTGTGAGATTGTCAAAACTCATAAAATAAATTAATACTATCGATTGATTATGTTTATGGTGTATCGATATTAAGATTCAAATTATTTACATTCTCTAAGACATTATTTGCATCAATTCGTTTATGTACATTATACAAAGACTTAAGGTGGTTTGGAATTACTTTAAACACTGTTAAAATTCTGAAAACTCTTTGTTGCAGACTCAATTTTGTAGATATATTCGCCCAAATTTAATCAGTGTGTTGATTATTTTTTCCAATAACAGATATTTCCCACAGGAACGTCTGAGTGATTACATTCTTTATATTTTATTTTATATTTTTAAAGTTATTTTGTTTGAAAGTGTGTTTTGAAAGGCAAGTAAATTAAGTTAGTATAATTGTTTGTTACATTTATTTAAATATTATTTTTTCATATCGTCTGCGCTGAAAATAAATTTATTATAATTATGATGACATTTACATATAATACGTACGCGATTTATATACAGTATAAATTTAACGTATAGTTATGGATACAAGTATTATACATTGCAACGCAAAATCTGCGAAATGCAGGGAAATGTAGCAGACAGCCTTGGCTATTTAATTTCTTTATATGATTCAATGAATAATGTCTTGATGGCCTGATATATTGCAATTAAGTCGAAAGCTTTCGAAAGGAGATCACGCTAAGAAAAAAATACAAACAGATTAGAATAGAATAGAATGTGTTACGGCCATTGTAGAAATTATAATACATCTAAGTAATAATAAATGAATATAAGCCAAATGAGAACATGGCCATGGATAATGAGAGATGGCCAGTTTCAGGTGTGACAATAAGTATCAAAACGTTGACATTGATAACATGTATATTTTGAAACTTTTTGAGATACCAATTTTTTATTTATTTATTCAATAATTTTATTATATTTTATCTTCATTTCGCGTTAGGAGCTGATTTCTTCATACTGTGTAAATCCACATGTTCCACTTTCGGAGATCACATGATGTAAAACAAAAAAGCAAACAAAAAAAACTAGAATTTATTTGTATACTTAAATTAATTAAATAATCAGATTTAGTAACAACTAAGTTTTAAAGCACTCTCCTGAAAAGTTGGCTCTTGTTGATTTACCTACTGATTGCCAAGTGATACAGAAAAGCCTTGATAGATCACAAAAAGTTTAAAATATTATCTTTATAAGTTGTAAGTAATACGTATATAACAAATAGTTGCAAGTGTAGTGCGTCTTCATGTATGCCGTCTTATTACGTCATATAAAGATAAAATGTGTACGTGATAGTCCGTTCTGTCGGCATTTTGTTCCTGTACAAAAGGAAACATCGAAATAATGTTGCAAGGACTATTATTGTGGGAAGTTACAATCGCTGAATAAACTGACTCTACTGAAAGGCAGGACGGGATCAATATATTTTTCAATCTTCAAATAACATAGCACACCAGTTGCGGGAAACAAATCTAAGGTATTTTAATGTTTTAAAATAATAATAAACTATTGGTATATAGATATAGGACTAAATAATTATAGTGGATAGTATTTAGTTGATAAAAGTCTTCAATTAACCAAGAATTCAAAAATATTTTTTAAATTTATATTATATTTGCTATTAAAAAACAATACACGGAAAGATACCATTTCAAGCGTTATAAATGCCATTTAAGCAAAATATTAAATTGAAAAGCAAAATAAAAAATCGACAGTAGGTTGAAAAAATACGTGTAAAAATTGATTTATTAAATACTTAACCGTACAAACAAAAATAAAGAGGGCCTTCAACGAATGGCAAATTGGTGACAGCCAGTTTTTTGGTTTTAAGAAACAACATTTTTCATTTGCAGTTGAATGGATTATTAAATTAAATATTTAAGGAATGTTATATTCTCTCAGCATATATGACTCGTGGAGGCCTTAAATAATTATACGTGGTAATCGACATATAATAATATTATTAATATGTTACAGTAAATTTAAAAACGCAATATAGCGCTGCAGGTGATGTTTGAATTGTTACAAGGCTGTAGTTGATAAAAAAATTGGTTCCGAGAAAATAAAGATCCACCGTGCCAAAATTTTAACCAGTTGGCAACCCTGATTATGATAAATTGAATAAATGTTGATTTTATTTCCTTCCACTTCGCCTCTGGCGCAGTAAGTATATTCAGAAAACTCGTGCGCATGTATTTCATTGTTTGTCAGCAGTGCAAACATGCTATTCTTTGACTTTTAACAAGTATACTATTGAAATCAACGACCAAATCGTTACTTAGCCATATTCTATACTGCTTAATGGTAATAATTGACAACCATAAAAGGAAATTCGGTCGCATCAAAGGATATTCGGAGTTTTCATTGGAACTGCGCATTTATGAATTGAACATAATTGTACATTGAATTTTTTTTAATGTAAAGAGGGCAAGTTTGCATGCGCAATCATTTGAGTGTGACCATTATTTCCCCCCTGAAAACAGAACATCTACAAATTTTAGGTACTCCTACGTATATTTGGTACAAACTATAAGACCTGCCATCTACCGACATAAAATGAAATAACAAATAAAACATTCATTAATATGGGATGCTTCAATATATATTATTATTGCTTAATATTAACATGCTCGATTTGACCAACAAAATGCGCTGTGGGTTTTGAAAGTTAATATTTTATATTACAAAACGAAATTAAAGTAGTGGTACATACAAAGTAATACATAGATAATTAAAATGGTAGAATATTGTAAAAAGTTAGTCTTGACTTAATTAATTAGTAATATTCCTTTCATTGTTATACTTAATAGCAGGGGTCTATATATATATATATATATGTTGAATTCACCGTATTCTGTTGCCCATTAATTGATTTTTTCTTTATAAAGATTTTAAGTATGAGATTATTGTTATTAAAAGTAAATACATACTGTATTTTGTCAAGAATCAATAATTCTCCTAAGCACTCTCAAGTTTCTCGCGGGATTCTCACATCACACGAGTCCATTTGAAAATGTGTCCCTCCGTAGTGCAGTTTTAAAACTGGAATGGACCATTAGAGAATTTCTCTCTAGAATCTCTTATCTCTTATCGGTAAGTGTACTTTGATTTCTGCTTCTTCAACTTAAAACTAAGCGTCAGTGGAAATGGCACTTTGTAGAAGCGAGGTGGTCGCTTCCTACATTTTCTTTTAAGAGCTTTACGATTCTCCGACAGCAAACTGTCAGAAAATAATATATTTATGATACCTTCTTATTTAATCTATTGTATTTGTGTCATAATTTATAACGTAAGTTTAAATTTTAAAAGCTTAAAAAATAGTAAAATTAATCAATAAGCTTGCAATATCTTAAAATATATGTTTATTTAAGTAAAAATCAAGTGTTATGATATTGGTGATAATTGATAATGTTATAATGTAGTGATAAATACTTGGTTAATTAAGGTCGATATCGCAAATATTTCGATTCACAACTCGTTTTCTAATAGGTTAGAATCAATCAGTATGAACCATCTATACATGTTCTCTGAGGCATGATCCAATGGTCAAGTGCCAGCAAGTGATACCTTTATAAACGTTATGTGGCATTTTGGGAAACATTAAAAAACATGAACATCTCATATATTTTTATTCAATATATTCCCCTTTACTCGGAAAGAATAGCATATGCACGGTTTGCTATTTTAAGAAATCCAAGTATTACTAATTAAAAAGCCATCTGAGCCTTTTCTCATAGAGCTTTTCCCTGTCTGGCTCCCAAACTCAAATCCATACAGCTTCTTTGATTTAACCGAATACCTGTAAATTCGTTATTCTAGATACTTTAAGACTATTCAGTGAAAAGAAGGATGCATTCCTACTCATCAGTTGGCTGGTGAATTTCTTATAATATACATTAAGTGGAAACTACATGTTATTGTAACAATTGCTATTACGTAATATTTTTACTTTTTCTAAGTAAAATTATTTGTCACTAATATAATACAGAAAAGAATTGTGGACTCATTATGATTATTATAATTATTTCAATATTTGAAGAATTGTTAGAGGTATATATTTATACGACTCTGATTGGTCTGTCATGGACAGAACGATGAAAAATGTCGTCAAGGAAAAACCATGAAACGCTATTACGTCAGTGTAGTTTTTCATTCTGAAATATCTAGATGGGAAATGAAATGAAATAGAAGTACCCACTGAGTTAAATTGTTTTTTTTTTAGGAAATGAATAAAGAACGAGTCGCAAAAATTATAAATCTATCTATGATTTTTATTATTAACAATGACAAGAAAAAAACTCGAAAATTTTGTTCATTTTTTTACGTCTAAAAATTGTGGTGCTAGCATCTGGACGGATTTAAAAAATAATTGTTTAGTATCTACACCGCAAGCCAGCGATTTCCAACCTTTTTTGTACTACGCCTCCCCGAAAGTAAAATTCTGTGCCTCCTTTTAACAGATATAATGATTAAAACACGTTTCTTTTCAAATTTTTCAAATTTTGTCGCCTCCTCTGGCAATAGTTTGCGCCTTAATGGTTTGACACAGCTGCTCTAAGCCCAAGTTACGAATTGAATTAATAACCACATCATCTTCTATATTCTTTACATACGTCAGTATTTAAACATGAAATTTGGAATTTTGGAATTTAAATTGGTAGTGCAACTAAATAAATGATTGACAAATGAAATGAATGCATTAGAAAAATAATTTTAGCTAAGTTTGTAAGTGAATAAGAACTTCTTTATGTTATTTTGTAGTTTAAGTGACAAGTCTGTGATACTAATGGCAATGAATTTTACTCTAATAACTCGACGATAATATACGTCCTTAAGATGTTGTTGATGAAGAAACCTGATGAGAAGAAATGATATATAACGCAAAACGATAAAGAATTTTGGTTAATATCTCTGTATAGCCCCATAAATACAACATGCGCTTGAAAAAACGAGAAAGGTATTTAAAAAATTACCTGTGACCTTCAGTAGGTGAATGATATATGGATAAAAAGAAAATTAAATGTTTATTTAGCAAAATGCACAGTCCGATCAAACTTTGTAATGCATTTTAAAATTATAATGAATGATTAATCTACAATATAGTTAATATCATATGGCATTGAATACGGAAATATCATTTCACATATAATACGAACTTGAACTATTCAAATAATTACTAAATATCCATTATGTACGAGTGATTAATGCCCTATATTCATTTATCATACAATAATCGAACCAAAATATGAATACTGAATCCATTCAGTATCAATCAATTGATAAACACGAGATATATAGAGATCCGGCATACAAGTGCCCAAAGTGAGGCAGCTAGCGGCATGGTCACACATCTCCACAATTTTATTTCTATTTAACACTTAATATCGAGTAATCAATCTGGTATCTTTTGTTGCTCTGTCACCGTCTGTGATATCTAGCCTACCTATGTCGGAGTATAATGTAACTCAGTGAAAGTAAAATTAAACGAAGTACTGTGTCAAGGTAATGCGGTCTTTTATTATATATTATACTGTTGATTGCTACAGCTACCAGAATCAGGGTTGACATGTTGAAGGAAACTGGAGTTGGAATTCAATGCAGGGCCGTGACATTAAACATAATCTGTCAGTGAAACTTGTAAAGAATTTTTAATTGATTTTGTCTATTGTCAAACCTCTGTGGAAAGCTTTTATATTGGAACTATGATAAAGTGTATTATACTTTTAAAAAATGGGTCAAAAATCCAACATAAATATTAAATTAAATTAAGATATTTGAAACTTAAGACTGTGTTTTAATTTATTATCCTCACTCACACAATGTATTTGGGTAATTAACATTTACTTTTGTTATAATAATTCTTAGTGTGTGTATTAAATTACGAATCAATATGTGCGACATGATATACGTAATATTAAAATGGAAAATCAAACTAACATACCTTTTTTGGCAGTTAACAGCTATTTCAATCTAGTCTAACCTAACCATGTCGCCTCCATCTACGGATCATATTGATCTCGATGGTGTAAGCCATGACAGGCTGTTTTTGTTGAACTAGTGGTATTTGTAAGCCAATCGATCAATCAAATAGGCATCTGGTATAATATATCTTTTGGATTTTAAAAATTGATATGCAACCTGCAATCTAGTGCAATGAAGATTGTTTTAAATTAAATTAAATTTAGCTGAGGAAAATTGACTTTGTTTTTGATATCAAAATTTTTGTGCGTATCTTTAGTAAGTGAATGTATCATTAAAAGTTATTCTAGTATGTTACATACCAAAATGAAATTCTATGTACAGTACAATACTTGAAAGCTTTTTAAATCAATGTGTTAAAATTACAAATGTACGAGTAATATGAACTACTGTATCATGTTTGTATCACGGTATATTATTTAATAATACCATATAAGTAAAAACTATAAATAACTTATAACGGTTCTAATAAATAAGTCATAAATCTAAAGCTGTTTTAAGCAATATTTTGGATAAATTTATGATTATTTCAATTTGAGGCAGCCCTAATACGGGCACGTAGTATTAAGATTTTTCCTCATATGATCAAAGAACTAATTGAAATCGGGATATTATACTCACTGGGCAACCGAGATTCAATTTCGTGTGATGTATTATGGACGATAATTCAAAACAGACGTGCCTCATTTTATGTATCTAACTACCTATCTATAGTGTTGATATTATACAACAATTTAACTCATTCAAACTCTGAACTTATATAATTATATCATATATCAGCAGGTAGGCTGTTATTTCAGATTTTTTTGTTGATATATAAGTAACAGTATTTGAAGCACCATGATAATTATCTGCTAGCCAAGAAAACAAAAATTTTCTAGAAGAATTGGAAAGGTTACCAATGTATTTGAAATTGAATTTAAAAAAATAATAAATACAATCACCGACAATAACAAAAACTCAAAATGCATAGTTTAAACATTACGATTCTGTTTTTGAGAATTTTAATAATTAGCAGTTAAAATTTGGACGGTGTGAAGAGTGGTACAAAAGATTTGTAAGTCATATTGTAATATGTTATAAATATCTAGGAATATCATAAGAAATTCGATGCCTTGGAAGATCTTGGAGAAGATGGGCGGACAATATCGAAAACACGCAGTTAGACCAAGTGTAATTTACTAAGAAGAGGTGAAACGGGACAAAGGTTTTAAGAAAACATTTATTTGCAGACGCTCAATGAAGATGGAATGGACAACATTTATGGATGCTTACCACAGCTGATAGTTTTGACGCATTTGAATATATATATATATATGATATGTATTAAAATTAAAAGTTCGGTAGATTTTTAGATAGAAACAAAGCCACTTGTTTTGCAAGTCTACTTGATGAATCCTATGTTTTTTTACTGGAACTTTCGGAAACTTCAAAAGGCAGTAACTTGTTAATATTACGTCAAATGGTACGTGCTACCAGTGTCAATATAAGTACGAGTATTCATCGTTTACCCCACCTTAAGATAGTTTTGATAGCATAATATCTTATTAATAAATATTATTTATTACAGTACACAATAAGGTTATGAAAGCTCAACACGAAACAAATACACCTCAATGATCATTTTCTATATAATGAAAAACTCATCATTATTTTTGTAGTACTAATAAACGTGTTAGAAGATTTTTTTAAGATTCTACCGATTGCTTTATTTGTATATGTATAATATAATTAGAATTCTATTTTGTTTTATTCGTGCCTACTGCTTTGTCTAATTTTGTATACAAATTGGCTAAAAATGGCTTCACTAAGAATATTCTTCTCGTGTATTTAATTATGATATTTGTCAGATGAGTATAAAAAAACCGTGTTATTATTTCAATGTATAATTATTGTGTTCACGTTTAAAATTAAAGTCATTGTATCCGGTTAAAGTTATTTTTTCCCAGGCTTGGATCTGAAAGCGTTAAACGCAAGTGTTTATGCCTTACCACTCACTGTAAGCTTTTTATAAGCACGTACTACCTAATATTATTTTTACGAATGCCTGTGGTCTAAGAATCAATTTATTTTATTCGCAATAATACTTCTAATTATGAATTTATACTAACATTCAAGGACACAGATATATATAATATTACCACGTTTTTGCTTCATTTTTTATGTCTAATTACCTGGTACTTACATATTTATGCCTCGTAATATAAGTAATATTTTTTATTATTATAACACCTCAGCGTTGCTTAAATTTAGATTTTGTGTTATTGAATATTAAAAATATGTTCGACGTGTATATTTTTAAAGTCAATGAAAAGTGTCTGACACTGAAATTATTTTAGACAAGCATGACACTATTGAATCACAAAATAACACAATGTAATGCTTATAAATAGAAATATTCGTCAAAAATTCTTGCATTAATTAACAAATAGTAGTAAATTTATTTTGTCTCCCCGGTAGCTTAACAGGTAGCGTGCGCGCCTAACGATGCGGGGAATGCGGGTTCGATCCCCCATCTGTCAGATTTCAAAAATCCGAAAAACACAGGACTGGATGCCCATTGGGTTGAGTAATTGTCTGACAAA
>JAGVSQ010003516.1:0-21408 GCA_022683975.1 Rhyacophila evoluta
TCCTCTTTCGGAGTGGATATCTTCACACTGTGTAGATCCATATGTTCCACGTTGGAAGAGAACATTGTATATAAAATTTTCGGATTTTCAATTACGACAGCTCACGTCGGGACGACTGACTAAATCACACAATCACAGTGGTTTTACTTGGTCTCTTGAGTATTAGCTCAGGGCAATCTTACCGTTATGTCGAGCCCCTTACAAGGAAGTGATTCGCAAATCGCGACAATTCAGTGTTCTGGGACACGGTGTATTGTTGTGATACAAGACTGAACGACTATACCAATGTCATGTAAGACACAAGACCGTTGCAAGCGAAACAACGAAATGATAATAGTTTATCTTATCAGTAAGCAGTATGTTTAGATCAGAGCTGTTAAACATATGGCTCATAGAACACAATTTTGTCCACTGAATCAAATGATCACAATAGTTTTTGTACAATATCCGTGTATCATTGCCACATTTTTGTATTAACACATATGTTAATATTATGTGTTAGGCCGAGTTTGTACCGAGTTAGGCCGCGGGGACGATAGCAGAGCAACTGCGGCAAAGCGACGGTGAGAGAGATACATTAGGTGAGTGAAAAAGTTCGGCAGCGCGACACGCTGTCGTCAACTTACTAACTTGGTCACTCACCTATTTATAGCTATTTTGCATCTATGTTTCCGTCGTTTAGTCGCCGTCGCTCTATCCCGCTTGACGTATATCGGGGTTTTACGTATTCTTGTAGTATTGGCGGCGATATGGATCATTGGATCTTAACAGTGCGATGATTAAAACTCCGTAAATGAAGTATATAGATCTCCGAATTGTCACTTATATTGACAGATTTTTTCACGAGAATTGATTGTCAGTCAGTTGCTTAACCCACTAAGCATCCAGTCGTGCATCTTTAGATTATTTTTTTTTTGGAATTCATCAGCAGCAGCGAGAATCTAACTTACATCCTCTTGCTTCAAAGCGCGCACGCTAATCATTCGACTACCGGTTAGACGATACATATGTATACAAGTATCTAACATACTATTTATACAATATCGTTATGTTATACTATATTCTTCCCGATAGGGTGGAGGTTAGCGTGCACGCCTCGTATCCAGGAAATGCGAGTTCGATTCCCACATCTGTCGAAGTTTTAAAAATCGGAAAACACAGGACTGAATGCCCTTAGGGTTGAGTAATTGCATGACAATCAATTCTCTTAAATAACGATTTGTCAAGACATGCCTTAAAATTGCGGGAATACATCTGCTCCATTTCTGGATCAGATATCTTCATACTGTGTTGGTCCAATTTATGAGCTAATATGTGTGAAATAAATATTATATTATCACATACATAATACAACAATACATTCATACGAGTAATAAGTGGTAGTGTAAATTTGAGTATTGAAAAATTGGCTAATAGTTAAAAATGGTGTGGAATAATGTGAAAAATATATAAATAATTGGGTTATTCAAATATATGTATATATGGTAAATGGAAATAAATTTGTTTTCCTTAAGTATGACTAACGACAGTGCATATTATATAATATGACGATACAATAAAAAATTTACGCTGCCTGAAATATAAACTGAACGTGATTATGTTAAGTTACACTTATCTACGTATGTTATTACAGCATGTACTGTGAAAAATAGTGGGAAAAAGGTTCTCAGCTTTAGTTTGTTAAACGCCTGTGTATAATGTTTACCTGTATTCAATTGTTTTCGTCACGTGTACTTTAAACAAAGGTTTGAGTCATGATGCAATACAATGATTGCACATTTAAATATGTTTATAGTTATATACTACATGATATAATATTATATACTATTCTAGTGACTAATTGTCAATATTTGCCAATAAGAATGTGCAACTAGACATTCTTAATTAAAGCAGTTACTATATGGACGAAAAAATTAAATAACATTTACGGATAGGTGACATCTTGGGCTATAGTATATATTATGGCTCAAGGGAGAAAACAGTCCTTCGTTGGTTGTTGATATTAACCGTATGGACGCCAACGACTCACCGGTGAGTCGGGCGATGACGTGCCCTGTACGCCAACGACGCACCCGTGAGTCGGGACAATTTCTCTTACTAAACGTACAATATTCTAGATCTGAAAAATGGTTTCGACATAAACTCATTAGTTCATTAATGCATACGCATGACACACACGATGCGAGGTCACAACAAACATCTGTGAGTCTCAAATTTTGTAAGTCAAATTATTTTTCTTGCATGTTTTAATATCTCGAACATCTTTGACGTCCACGGGAAGATCATGTACATCGCGACTGGCAGTTTAAGGAGTTAAAATAATCAAGGGAAGATATCGAATCAAATTTAATGTATTTACAGATCCAGTTGTATTAACGGTACGGGTGTGAGACTGCGTTGCGGAACACAGCATTGCCATGTCCCCTAACGGTATTAATTTCGACATCGTCCCGTGACGTTAGACAATTTTAAAGTAATAATAGATTGCATGAAAAATAAAATAATCAAATGATCACACTGGATTGCAACTCAATCGATTATTTATTTCTGCCGATATCTATTTCGGTTGCATAGCATAGCTATGATCAAGTATATATATATATCAATCTAAACGACAAATCATTATTTGTATCTGACAACAGATATACATTTCGACGAAGTTAACTAACATATAAAACAATCTCTAACTCGATATAATTATTCATTCGTTTTATCGTGGCACGTTTCGCTAAGTGAATTTATAAAAATATAATGTTAGTACAACTACTTTTTTATATAAATACTAAATACATAGGTATATAATTATCATATAGACATAATATAAACACGTCACTTCTCTCCGCAAGCGTACGCAATGAATTCAATGTTGACTATGTTGCACACATTTAAAGCTGAATTGATTTATTTTTATATGACGAACGTAAATTAACAGTTGTATGTCCTATAAAACAGCCGCATTTGCGTGTACATTACACACAAGAGAATATGTCAAAAGTATTTATAACGCAGTGTTTCGCAAACTATGTTCTACGGAACGTAAATAAAAGTTAGCCTAAACCTGGATTGTTTTATATCTTGTAATGGCAACAAAAAATTCAAACATGTATTTTTTTATACCATGTTCGCTCCTAACATGGAGCATATGGATCTACACGGTGTGAAGATATCCACTCCGAAAGGGAGTATATAAATCTCCGCAATGTGAAGACGTCTTGACAGAAATGCCTTAAAATATATTCAGTGAAATGTCGAAAAATGTCGTCACCTCGTACCTCGCATTATACACTTGTATTAATATAAAGTCTACATTAATGTAGATTTTATTGATTTTGTGTTTTTTATCTATCCAAGGTGTTTTGTTAAAATTGCAGAGGTAGGTTTAGAAACCCTGATTTAACGTATCGTATGTAAACATAAATAAATAGTACAGATGTTTATATTTTGCTGGTCATTCGTGGCTGAAACTTCAATGGTGTGAAACTTATCATAATAAATATATAGATATGTCCACAGTCGTTTCAAATATGACACCATTATCAAGATTAACCATATTTATACCCTGATGGTCTTGATGACTGTGTTTCAATCGAAATAAATATTGAGAACAATATGTATTTATGCATAATTGAATAGTACTCATCATCGTAATTTAGAGTGCGTAAGTATAGATAATTTAAGGACAGAGTTTCTTTTAAAGATAAATGAATTAGCCAATATTTCTTGTCGGAACAAACATTCCTAGTTTTTTCATGCTAATGGTAGCGAGTCGCAAAATCTTAAACACTTTACTGTCGACGCTCGTCGGCATTAAAACATATTTTTAATCGTATTACATGTTCATGCAATTCGGCGTTGTAATACGTTATCAAAGTTCGTTTCGTAGATTTTGAATAAGACAAAGTACCATGCTCAGCTGCATGCCGGGGACTGTTAGCCCACGACGATGATAAAGATCAATACAGGCCACACATAATACAGTCCGCGATAACGGTTGTGTAATATTAGTCGAATTGATATGATCATTTTACATATCATGCCTAATAACCTAACCTGACTTACGTATGTTATTCGGCTGCCACTAATTTACTGGGCTTTGATTTATATACAATGTTATAGTTGATTGAAAATACTATTTTTTTTCTCTATTTCTATCCTAACCTGACATTTACAGATTACAGAAAGTGACCGTATGTATAAAACGAAGCATGTACAATGGATATGACTATATGCTTGCCATTTTTTGAAATCTCAAATTTTGATTTCGAGTACATTATCTCCAATTAAAGATAAACGAAGGCTTTAAATTTGTGTAACTAATTCTTCAATGCAAATATATATTATGTATGAATTATCAAACACATTGAAAACACTGACATGTTAGCAAAATTGGTTTCACCATACTTCACTTCATAAGAAACATTACATGGCGATAGCAAAAATTTGCATATTTTTTTTTCTTCGACGACAACAAAACATAACTCCTACATGGGTATGTTACATTTAAACCAAATATTAATAGGCTAAGGTCATTTAAAAATTCTAGCCATAGTTTACAATATTTTATTATTAAAAGGTCATAAATATTACATGATTATTAAGTTTTATTACTCTCCAGCGAGATTATTTGGACCAATAAATTCCAAGTACTAATGGATGTTTGGATTAGAGTCCACATTAAGAGAAATGAGTTATGACAGAGCATGAAACGCAAATGTGAATACTTCCATTTAAGAATATTTCAAGATATTGCAACGAATACATCTGATGGTAAATATATGCATAATACATAGAGAGTTACTAATTCCTACAGGTCCTGCAATGAAACAAGCGTATTTTTATTTTTCACTGTTTGGCTATATTTTTCAAAATTCTAGCTATAAATTCTTTTTTTTATACCATATCGCTCCCAAAGTGGAGTATATAGACCTCTACAATGTGAAGACGCTTTGACAGATTATTTTTCATGAGAATTGTTTGTCAGACAATTTCTCAACCGCATGAGCATCCAGTCCCGAATTTTTGGATTTTATTAAAAACCTAAGAGATGCGGAATCAAGCCCGCATTCCATGGGTTGCTATCGCTACGTTATCAGGGCGACAACGTTTCATTATTCAAATCGGGCATTTAAAATATGTTTTTCGGATAAAATACAACTTTGTATTAGTTGCAATCAACTACAAAGACCAACTGTTATCTCATAGAATAAAAAAGATGATTACATTGCTAAAACCTCATTGCTAATTATAGCATCGCACTAAATCTAGTCTCCCCGATTGGCGTAGTTGGTAGCGTGGTAGCCTAGCAATTCGGGCAATGCTGGTTCGATTATCTATGTTGGATTTTAAAAATCCAAAAACGCAGGACTTGGTGTCCACTGGGTTGAGCAATTGTCTGGCAAACGATTCTCGTGAAAAATATTCTGTCAAAAGTCTTTACATTGCGGAGATCCGTATACTCATATACACTTTCAGAGTGGATATCTTCACACTGTGTAGATCCACATGGTCCTATTTGGGAGCGAACATGGTATAAAAAATCTAGTTTCGTCCTAATCTCGGGATGCTTGTATTTTAGAGCATCCTAAATATTTGTATTTAAATCAAACGCATAATGCCCACCTGGTAGACTTAAACTAACATTACAGACCATGCGGACGCGCCTAGGGAAAAGAAACAATTAAAGACACAATATAATAAGCAATACATCAAAAGCTCATCTTTCACAAATAGGGATTTAATTTTTGATAGTATTGCCAGTCGATCATACCAATGGCCACAACTGACCGAGCACATTGTTGGAACAAAATGACTACATACCTCTCACTACATAGCGATATTTGAACAATATAATAGCCATACAAGTATACATAGGTACAGCATGGGTACTAAAAACTAGTTTTTAACGAGTATAGCGGATGTGTCAAAGAAAGCATCGCTTTGAAAACTAGAGCACGGTCCAAACAATAGGCCAGGGATCGTTAATATAAAATTATAGATAATGCGTGGACGGATTAAAATATTTATTTTAGCTAGATGGACATTACATGCAATTGGAACGGAATTCAGTTATGAGGAATTTGTTTTGGACATGTAATCATTGTATATAGCTATATGGATATCAGATAGTCTTTAATTCTATGAGGTGGATGAAACTAAATTCTAAGTATAATAAATATGGTAAAATTACAATACATGATATTTCAGTTTGAAATTAAGCAGTCAATAATAGAAATAAATTAAGTTACAATGATTTTAAGGAATACAATAAGACCCTTAGTAATTGTTTTTTATTTTGTTATAAAAATAACCACCTACATATCGACTGTAGAAGGGAAAAACAACGTAACCCTGAGTTTTTTCAAAATAGCTTTTATTCGATAATCACAACGTGTAAAACTTAATACACGTTATATAAAAAGATTGTAAGCTGAAAATGCCGAACTTATATTTAATTTAATTATTAAGTTTGAAAAGGGGATTGCAAGATAATGTTGCACCCGGCAAAAAGAGGTTTCACCTACCTTATCAATTTTATAAAATTGATATTATTATAATAATATTTATTGAGTAAATAAAACACCAGTTTCAAAGCCTTCACTTTAGCCCAAAATCATTAAATAAAAATGTTTTGTGCCTTCTGGAAAATTAGTTCAGTGTGGGTTACGTCTTTTTTTCTTTCCACCGTCGATATGAAACGAGAAATAAATTTATAAATAGTTCACTTTATGAATAGAACCAAGAATCATTTGGTATATCGCCATACCGTATAGGTTGCATTATAGGTATATTTAAATCTAAACATCTAGTTTTATCGATAGCTATTTCGGTATTGACATTATTATCTGGGTGACACTGTTTATCATCTGCGCTTTGAATATAATGCAAATACATACATACAAGATCTGCCTTGAAATTTTATTCTGTAAGAGAACTATTTGTCAATACTGCTCCATTGGTTGGGCATTCAAGAATTCATTTTTACGCAACTCGGACTTGAACCGCTGTTCTCCAGCGTCAATGTAATCAGAAATACCCACGGTTCCCAACATGGCCTGGAAATAACAAACGGAAAATGTACTCAAATAAAAACCATTTTTATTGACGAAATAAAATTAAGTAACTGTTCACAAATCAAATGTGAGTGACCCCTTTAACAATACGGAGTAAACTCGACCTTGCCCGCGATACTATAGCGCGAGTCAGATGTGCATTTTTTTTCATCTCGCTCTGATACTAAAGCGAACGCAACGTGTTGAAAAGAGACACAAGATGCACGATCTGCAATAACGGTGAAAACATCGCGAAATTATTTGACGGACGGTCGACCATAACACATATGGAAGAAATTTTATCTTTATTTTACAGTTTACATGCTATCGCCTGAAGGAGTAATGCCCGTACGTCCAAAAATGGCGAAATTATAATGTATGCATTCATATATACGAGCATATTCAGCAGTAATACAATTGGCAATAATATCTTCTCAGTTTAGAATGAGTTTGTCCAATATCAATTTTTGACATTGACAATTCCATTTTATTAAACGGATAAATACTTTAATCAAAAATTCTATAAGATAATTGAAAGATAATAAGACGATTATGGCATCATTGTCGAAAACGTCGACCTAATCTAAAATCATTGAGCACGACTCAAATACAATTTAATAATTGAAAGTTTCATACTTTTTCAATATATACAGTTACCATAATAGATTTCTATTTTTTTTTCTTTAAATTTCTGTATTTTTGATGAGAATTCGATTGTCAGCCAATTGCTCAATACATTGGTCATCCAGTTCTGCATATTTGAATTTAAAAAGAAGTCCTTACGCAGCTGTAAGATTTTAGACCACAACTTATATAATATATATGTATATGTATTATAAGTATTTCAAACTGTAAACATTGCGAAAAAGTTGGGTCAATAGGCCAGCGCAAAAAATATTTAACATTTAATTAAAATAACGGATTAAAATATATTTGTTTACCTACCAGGACTCCCTGCGGAGTAATTAACAAAATGTATTTTTTTATTGAAGAAACAGTTCTGTTTATGTTATAATTAAATGGCTGCATGTTGGGAATAACGCGTACAGTAAGAACATAAAAATTAACGGCACAAATAAAACGATCGCACAACTTTTATTGCTTTAGGCAAAGATTTTTGATATTTTAACATATTGGAAGGTATGCGTTTGCAAATTCTAAAGATATTATATGAAAGATAATATGATTAAGCAACATATTTTTTGTATTTTAAATAAATATAAGTGTTTTTTAAAGAACTTTCTAAGTCTACTTCATTGAGTAGCTAAATAGTATGTAATCATAGCAACAAATTTATAAATACTTATCAAATAATAAGCTTGATTTGCTATTCACAAATATTACACGGGCGTATACCACGTCGAAACAAACGTGAGATGCTCTCCAAGATACTGCAAGTATCGTAAGAGTAACTACCCGACAACTTTCTTTGGATCCACTAAAATTTTCACGATTAATTCTCTAACTACTCTCTCTTGACGTTGAGACTTATTGAGAAAAGACGTCATTCGCCGTGCGATAATGCATTTATTTTAAAGCCAGAAAATCTTAATAAACTAGTTGCGATGGGCGGGAGGTCAAGCAGATGGTCGAGCCGACTCGAGGAGCTCTTGTCTTTCAACCGACATATAGCGAGACTCACAGATGATATGATTAGTATATTAAATGTTAGCAACTTTTCCACTCATTTAAAATCACTATTGCATCTAGTAAATTGATTACTATGGGTCTAGATCCCGTGAAGAAATATGCTGAAATATGGGATTGTGGAGATTCTAGATCAGTGGTCGCTAAACTCAATAAGAATGCGAGCTACTTTCGGAAATTGAAATTGTCTGGCGAGCTACTTTTACACATTCCTTCTTTATATTTTTTCTATCATCGTCCTTTATCGTACCATACACAATATTATTATATTACTTAAAATAAATTAGGACATCGGACTTCCAATAACACATAAAATGCGTACTTTAATATTTATTTATAAGAAAATAATCATTGAAAAATATCTAGAAATAAGTGAGTAAAATTAAAAATTATTAGTGAAAAGAATTAGTGGCATTCATTTTTCAAGAAATAGTTTTTTTTTGATCGCAGAGTAAATTTACTCATCCCTAGTGTGGCCTTTTAGTGGAATAACTTTTAAAAGTTCTTCTGTCAAAGTAAAAATCGCTGAAGATCATTATTACAAATATGGCTAATTGAGATGTGTCAATCATATCGGTAGATTAATCAATCTGGTATGATATATAGCAACATCTCTGCAGACTATGTGGAAGATATGCATTGCTGACTGTCATTCCCACCTGAGCGGCGATATAAATGAGCGAGAGAGAGAAACAAAGTGTAAGGCGCAGTTCCATCGTAATACATCGCTGTTTCTCTATTTTACTTAGAAATTTATATTACAACGGAAAAGTGTTTAGCATTTCATGGAAATTTAGTTCGAAAAATATTTAATTTCCAAGTCCAATAATAAAATTTGAGAGGCAAATTTATAAATATGATAAAAAAATCTTTCGCGAGCTACCGGAATGCCTCTCGCAAGCGACCGTATGGCGACCACTGTTCTAGATTGTCTTCAATACGACGAAGAAGCAGTATCACTCGAAATATATTTTTTAATTCAACTGTGACTGTTTCCTTCGATTTAGATCAGTTATTTACAAAATTAGTTAAGCATGTTTAAAAAATAGAACGGCTACATTATAAATGTTTAAAAATATGTGAAAAAAAATGACACGGATACATAAATCTAATTCGTCGCACCTGAAAAGGCTCTAATGATTCGAAATTCATAAATAGTATAGTGAAATCTACACGTCATATACCTAAAAGCCAGATAAATTATTTACCTGGTATATTATACAGAGTGGGTAAGTGAAAACGGTAAATATTTGAAAAGATTTTTGGACACCATTAGAAACACACGGCAATAATAAGATGGCCGATATGCTTTCACTCTGACTATATATGAGCAACGATAAACATAGGAAAGTTTAACTAACCGTTAAAACATAGCACAACCATATTAGATTAGGATTAAAGTGGGTAGATACCTACGTTGTACGAGATTACGGTGTTTACGTATGTCTATATATGTAAAGTTTAAATTTGTTATAAATATACAATACGATAATTTTAAATGGTTCTAATAAGATACATACACAGTTTTGTAATATCGTCAGGCCTATTCTAGATTATATTTCGAAAACTGAAATAGCTGTGAAGATTAAACTATAATAAAATCACATTTAACTGACATTGAATCAGAGTAAAATGAAATCAGCAAGGACACATCAGAATATGACAACTGAAACCCGATTATCCACACATCTTATTCTAACATTCAGTCATCTGATTATCCATTATCTAATTATACAACAATCTAAAACGACGAGTAGGCGTAGTAAAGCATTTAAAAAAATCACGCAGATTGATATTTCAAATAGTCAATACGACCATTCATTGTGGATTCTCGACTTTTTTGCGTTCTTTATTTTCGATTTTAATTAACCATTTATCGAGAAAAAAATATTCCAAATTTCTCGAGATTTCTCGAACACAATCTCTAATTCGACAGATAGCATTCAGCGTATCGACAAGTCCAACGAAACATGTCTCTATCCATTATTGATAATTGTTATACTATTATAGTAATTGTACAAAGTTTTAAGATTATATCGATTATCTGGACGTTTTATCATAACCCTTGGCCCCAATTAAGCAATATGATAATATGAAATCAAAGTGAGGGTAAAATATAAACTGTATTATTTATTATAATCACTACAATGAGTGTTGAATATTATAAGAATTTTAAAACTATATACCGAAAGCTTCTCCTCCAATCTCAAAATTTGACAAACATCTATCTTATCGACATTTACGAGCAGATAATTATTAAAGCTATCATGTGACAATATCTCGTAACTCAAATATTCATCTCAATAGAGTTACGAGCAATTCCTACATGGCAGCTTTAATTATCTTTCAATAGATTAAAAGGGTTTTCGTAAAATTTTCAAATTGGAGGTTTTGGCAGTGAACATTGTTGAAAATAGTGTACAAACATTTATATTTACAATAAATTAACAAGTATCAGAAGAATTACTTTACGTAAAACGATTCGGAAAAGTAATATTGTTACATCTCAAGAAATTACTAAAATAATGAGCTGCAGATAAACTTAAATATTCCCAGGATGTTTCCAAGACATCAACAGCACCGTTTCTCTGAAGCGTTTTCTAGTTTCGAGAAGATTACTATTTGAGATTCAACTCACGGGTAAACTCGTGGGAAATACTTGTTTTCCTTGCGGAAAAAAACATAAAATATAAAATATAAATTATATTATTTACATATTTTGACCCACATATATCGTATTTGTTTTATTTTTGCTATGTAAATACAATGCAGACTCAACAAACAGGTGCAACACATTAAATGTCAATAAACATGACTTTTAGATGGTCGAATATTTATTTATGCGATCTATCATATAAACAGATTTTTGGGTTTGTATAATTTTTGTGTTACTAGTTGACATTCCCCATTTTTTCACTATTTTAAGCTGACATTTCATACATTTCTTACCTACATAACTTTAATAATAGTCAATATTTCGATGAATAGGCAATTTGTTTTTTTTTTATTTGACATTATTTTTTATATGAATTCTTTAATTTATATTTTTTATTTACCATATTCGCTCCCAACATGAATCATATGGATCTCCATAATGTGAAGATATCCACTCCGAAAGAGGAGTATATGAATCTCAGCAATGTGGAGACGTCTTGATGGATTATTTTTCACGAGAATTGTTTGTGAGACAATTACTCAACCCAATGGGATCCAGTCCTGCATTTTTCGGATTTTTAAAATCCGACAGATGGAGATTCGAATTTCCTGGATCGCTAGGCGCGCACGCTACCTTTAATTATTATGATTTATTTATTTTACCATCATATTCTGTTCACAAGTGGACCATATTACAATATAAATCAACAAAAAACGAATGTTTTAGTAGATTTAATTTACGCAAATTGTTGATCAACTTACTACTCAAACCATTGCGCACCATATCCTGCATAATTTGTTTTAAAAAAAGCCTAAGGAGCTAAAAAAGGACTTCGAACTCACAACTTCTAGCTCTGTAACACGTATCGTTTAGCTCTTGGTCACCGGAAGAATAAATAGAATATTTACTAAAAAAATAAATAAGTATATGTGGTCGACTTTAGAAAACTAAATAACTGTGTGTGCGGTGTTATAAATACATAGATATAATATATGTGTAAATATTACCTACAATACATTCTGATAAATGATTCTGTAAAATAATTGCCGTAAATGTGACACACATATCGTTGGGGCATTATATACTTTTCAACATATTTTTTACATTTCGTATGAGCCAAAAAATGACAGTAATACTACATAGTATATATTTATTAATTGTGTTTTAGTTGGCAATTATCCCTATATCATACATACTACTGTATCAACATTAAGTTTGACACTAATTACACGGAAATACGGTTTCTATATATTTAAAGAAATGAAAACGAATCAACCTTACACATAAATGCTATGTATCGTATGTACTTAATTACGTCACACGAATAAATAATATTGCTTTTAAACTACTATTTATTTCATGATTCATAGCATATGATGTAATAAGTAACAAATATCCAAGTACTAAAATTAAAATACTTTGAGTTGAAATCGTCCGTGACAAGATGAAAAACCCGTTCCCAATTTTAATAATGCATATGGATTTCCATAATACGAAGAATTGTTTCGATCCTGAATTTTTATTTTTAATACAGCTCCAGGATTCGAACCGGCGACCTCAGCATTTACCAACACGATCACGAGGTGTGGGATGAAGTAGAGAATACGATGAGTGACTTTATTTAAAATGTATTATAAAAATCATATACATACTTGTACTTGTCTATGATCAGGGCTGGTATAAATTTTTGACTTTGCTTACCTGAAAACAAGAAAAAAATTCAAAATTAGAACAACATACGGAAAGAAACGAATGTTTGATGAAATTCTTTCAAGTATTAATATTTTCCACCTAAGTCAGAGTAAGTTTATTTGGAAATTTTATAAATTTCTGGACTAGATCTGTCCAACTATCTAAATAGACCATCATTTCTTTCTAAAATTCTCTCTTTTCTTTCATTTGTTGTCAATTTTATTTACTTTGTTTTTTATTTCATTTAATTCTGTAGTTTATATAAATATACATGTTAAAGTAAACTATTCGTATGTCATTTTGTATACGCCTTGAATTCGTAATTTGTAATATGTATTCACAACTTGTTGAGTAAATAAATAAACAAAATGAATCCGGTGAGAAATGTAGCACTGTAATACACTTGAATTTAAAAGAAACTTTCACCCGGCAATAACAGCTTTTACATCATAAATAACGATCAATTATATAATTATAGGTATTTAAAATTACTATTTATATTATATAAATACAGCTATTGATAGCTACAATTGTGCTAATCCTCTAGTGTGCACTTTTTGACATGTTACGCCAAATTAGACGCGCTGTCAGTTGTGATGGGTGGCTTTTGTATTTTTTAATTTAGATTGTGACGGATGAGATCCGTTTAACTGTTTAATAATTCGCAGAAAACCGTTGCTGAGCAACTCAGCTGATGACGATCCCATGTAAATGACATTTTTACAAACCGTTTTAAAATCCAAGACTGCCAACAGTAAATATTACTACTAATACGACGAATATTGGAGAAAAAAATTGACAATCTTTACATATTCTCCCCGGTATTCGAGACAATAGCGTGCCCAATTCGGATCCGGGGATTGCAAGTTCGATTCTCGCATCTACTCGATTAAATCAAATCTAAAAATTGTAAGAATGCATGTAAATATCTGACAACCAAATCTCATGATCTGAGACATTGCGTGTTACGTGTTCCTGCAATATTGGCGACGATATTTTAAATATGAAGCATTTGGATAGATAATTCCTCTTCCAAAAACTGCAAGTCACTCCTCAGCATACTTGCGTCTTCCTAGGTCATGCCTTCATCCTGTGGGTTCGCCGAATAGATTCTGTGGATAGTATTTAGCGACCTTCTACCAGAACACCGAAAATCGGTCGGCTTAAAGGATACGTCGGTGAGTTTAAGGCTATCTTGACGCATCCGCATTATGGCCGTAACTGGACTATTTGCACTTGACCATATATATATACACGAATATATTTACATTATGTATGATATATATATACATCATTTATTTCTCAAATTACTATATAAGGCGACAGTATAGCAATTAATTTTGATACCTAATGATTCCTACTTTTTCTTATATCATATACTGTTAATAATTATGATGATAACAGGGGTCAGAAGTGGGATTTTCAAACCATTAATTCGTGGCCTGGTTAGATGGTCATAGTTAGATGAAAGCTGAATGTAATAAAGAGGTACGCAACCTTGGTGCCTTTGATTCTTGATATTATATTAAATGTTATTAATTAACTGCTCGATAATGCACATATAACTATCTCGGGTTGACAGTTGGATATTTGTATGTTTTTTTATATACCATGTTCGCTCACAAATTGGAGAGATTAGATTTACACAGTGTGAAGATATCCACCCCGAAAAATATATGGATCCCCGCAATGTGAAGACGTCTTATTTTTCTTACTTACAGATTATTTTTTACAAGAATTGTTTGTCAGATAAATATTCAACCCAATAGGCATCCAGTCTTTTTTAGATCCGACATATGGGGAATCGAATCCGAATTCCCCGGATTACTAGCCACGCACGCTACCAACTACGTTACAAAAAATTCTTAAGCACAAAAAGGATTAATTTAAGATTGCGGCATAACTAACAAAAAACTGATATATTTGGTTCTTCGAACAATTCCTGCTTTGGATAATAAATAGTTTTGTAGTACATGGTATAGTATGTTAAAATTTTCAGACTGTTTTTAATTGATATTACCAATGTTTATGAATCACCTAAAAGTTAACTCGATTACAATTCTCAAGACGGTATGTTCGAAACCAACGATGGACAATTTACTTGATATAAGTGTTTCGATTTTTTTTATATAATATAATAAGCACCCTATCGTATCACCTTTGACACGTGTTTATATCGCGTATATAAATAATTTATCGCCACTTAACTTTGTTTAAAAATCAATAAATTCAAGGAAATTACTACTAAATAAGGCTGAAGGTAATTGGCCGTAATGAAAATTACCGTGTGTGCACATCGAAGATTTAGCAGTGATAAAATTGTTATTGATCGCCGGTAATCCAGCATGCTAAATTTCACGCCTAAAGGAAATAAAATTATAATTTATAGTATGGTACATAACCCTGTTACGCACGGCATGTAGCGATGGGAAACTGGCTGGGACACGTACTGCAGAAGCTTTTGAAGAGTCTAATACCTACTTGCCTATTCTTCTGACCAACAATTCAGGTACACATAATTTGGTTGAGTTAATAAATATTGCTGTGGTGAAATTCGATGAATAATTTGGTCGTTATACATGTTTTAAATCATTCACCATTACTTGTAATGCACTGCATTAATTAGCACAGCATTGCACACTTGCTGATATCAAGTGAATTCAGAAACGTTATTTACGTTTTGAGTAATATGCACAGGCGTGTGAAAATGACAGTTCAAAGCAACCGAAAAAGTAAACTACGATGTTTTTTTACTGATTCAAACATAAAAAGTCTATTGATTATATGTATCAAAAAATATTTGTATCTGATGACGAATTATCAATCTGGTAGTCGAGGGATTAGCGTGCGCGCTTCGAGCCGAAGATTACGGTTTTGATTCCCACAACAGCAGTTTGAAATATATATATATAAAATTCAAAGATGCAAGACTAGATGCTTAATATATTAATTTTAAAAAAATTGCGGCGTCATATGGGGAGCGTGATAATCTCTTCGCATAAATTTCTTGACCAAATAAGTCCCCATTTTTTCAATTAGCTTTCTTTTCTAATTCTATCTTTTTTAACTTCAGTACACTTGAGTGCGTGGCAACCTTAGTCTTGGGTAATTTATATTGACTGCCGGGACATTCCCGAAAAATAAAGAAGATTGCTTCTCGATATCAGAGCTCCGGGATACGCCTGATTAAGACCAGGTGTAAGGAAGAGGTGGGCATATTAGCAAGGTTAAGCAATCTGCCGTCAACAAGTTGTCGTGAAAAAATGTGCCAAGACAGATTTCACATTACAAATATCAATATCCTCCTCTTTCAGGGAGGAAAACTTCACACTACGTTTCCATTACGTTGTAATTTCGGAGCACACGTGGGAAAAACGATCAAATCGCTGGGTGACATCCTTTAATTAATTCCTTATTTTACTTTCCGAAAAATAGTCTTGTTTAACTAATAACCATAACGACCAATGCAATGTTTTCCAAATAAAAAGATTCATTCTTCCACTTAGTCTCCATAAATACCTCCAATCGAGTGTCAAGAACACCTTTCTGATCAAAATTATATTATATTGAAGAAATTATGTTTTCTAAATGTGTAACGTAATGAGAGACACTGCTTTCAGAGGATCATAGATACGGCGTAATATGGACACATAGGAAGGTCTCATGTATGCAAAAAAGTATTTTATTACCGCATAAATTATGCAGATAATCGCCATGGT
Organism: Rhyacophila evoluta; assembly: GCA_022683975.1. Taxonomy (NCBI): domain Eukaryota; kingdom Metazoa; phylum Arthropoda; class Insecta; order Trichoptera; family Rhyacophilidae; genus Rhyacophila; species Rhyacophila evoluta. The sequence continues at coordinate 16,764 of JAGVSQ010003516.1, forward strand.
TAGGTGAAAAAGATGAATTATTTGATACGTGAGGATTTTAAAAGATAAAAGTGTGAAATATCCTACGCCCCAGGGCACATGAGGAGAATCTTCAAAGATAAAATCATTTTTTTAAAGTTCAACGGGTATTTAAAATTTAATTATTACATAATATCTCAACACGCACATACCTATTTTTGTAGTACCACAATAAGGCAGATGTGTTTTAGAAAAAAATGTCCATGTACCCTATTGTCATCTTTATCATAGTACCGACAGTTGTGTGAAGGATTTCGCAAAAAACCCAGTGATAAATCAAGATGTTCAAAATACATAATTATAATATTATAATGTCTCCTTGGTAGCGTAGTTGGTAGCATGCGCGCCTATGAATCCAGGGAATGCGGGTTTGATTCCCCATATGTCGAATTTTTAAAATCCGAATAATGCAGGACTGGATGCCCATTGGGTTGAGTAATTGTCTGACAAACAATTCCCGTGAAAAATTTTACATAGGGGAGATTCATATAGTCCTCTTTCGGAGTATATATTTTCACACTGTGTAGATCCACATGTTGGGAGCGAACATGGTATATAAATATATATATATTAAAAGCAGTGGTGTAGCTACCATGGAACAGTTTAAGCGAATCGCCCCAGGCGCACGAATCACAGGGACGCAAATTTAGAAAGGATGAAATAAAAAAATTGTAGAAACTAAGCATGCATAAGTACGTTTATTAAATGAAATATGCAGTAAATATTAGTACGTACTACGAACTTAGAGAATTATTATATGTTTTTTATCATATGCTTTAATTCGGATAGTTCAGGCAGTTGATTCATTTGAACCAGCATATTATCTTTTTTCTAAAAATATTTATTTCTAAAAATTGAATTATATTATTAGACGTATTCTTTGGTATCGGAAGATATTAAAGATTGGAAGAAGACGCTGGTCGTGCTGTGAATCTCCTCAAATATTAATGGTAAAGTATCTAACTAGTTACTAGATTTTGACCGTTTGTTGGTTCCCTAATATCCAAAATTATTACTAAGTCGAACCAAAATTTTAACTATTAACGCGTTTTATGCCCCGATAAACCAAAGTTTAGCGTTTGCAATATGTGTTTAAAAATAACGTCATATATTATATCTTTCTCGTATGCCACTAGGAATACATCATGTTATTGAATTATATTATTTACTTATGAAATATTCGTTGTTTGAGAGAAATGTTGAAGAAAAGTTCCACATAACAAAAAACATATTTTTTTATAAATGGGCGGCCTCTTATTTACCGATGGACGAAATGAGTTACGTCCATCTGTAAAATTAATAGCCATGTATATTGAAATAGCTGAGAAGGAAAACATTAAATGAAAATATCATATAAATTACCCGAGATATTCTTTCGACCATCCCATGTGTCAAACATTATTAGATCACATGTATGCTAGTCATATTTTAATTGACACATTAATCAATAATATACAAGATACAAGCACATTAAAATATAATGAATATACAACTACATTTAAAATGATGAATGTATTTAATTTGGCTACAGCTAGAAAAACTTTTCGATGGTAGTAAGTGATTTAATTCGTGGTCGATATGGATTATTCAAACAAATAGCCAGATTCATTGGACCAATAAAATCCCCTACAGTATAGGAAACTTTAATTGTTGAACTAATTCAAAAGTTTTGTTACCACCGTTATCTTAATTTTACACATTTGAAATGAACTGATTACAGAATTAGGCCGCGAGCACGACAGCAGAGCGACGAGGCCAAAGCGACCGCAACAGAGATACGAAATACCTATAAATAGGTGAGTGAGCAAGAAAGGAGGACAATATTCGGAAGAGGTTTTTTTTAATTGCTTTCACCTCGAAAAGGCTTCAGCATTGGAATATTTATAGCGGGATTATCAGATAGCTTACACGAGGGAAAGCGAAATATCTGAAATTCTCGATACCCACCACGAAAGGACCAGTCAGGAAACAGAGAGCACCGACAGCGGGCTCCATATAGTTTCAGTTAGGTAAGAGGTAGAAAAAATAGTGGGCAAGTTCGGCAGAGCGACAGCACGTTTTCATCACAACTTGCTCACTCGCTTATTTAAAGCTATTTTGCATTTCTGTTTCCGTCGTTTTGCCGCCGTCGCTCTATCGCCGTGGCATTTATCATGCCCGCGGCCTTATACTATGAAATAGCGGTTATTATAATAATTTAATAATTACAATATTATGAATAATATCACTTTTTCCTGATTTCGAGAATTTCTCTCTGTATACCATAAAAACATTATTTATTTGTGTGCTTCTGTTCTTGTTTATACGTTATACGTTTATGAAATGTATACGTATGTCGTAAATACGGAAATATACACACATATTTATATTATTTGACATAAGTTCCTGTTGAATTCGTAATAAGTATGAATATACACCTATCCCAAAACATGAAAGTCGTCATCTAGGCTCGGCCTATATTAAATCACCTGTCAGAGAAACGTGCTTTTTTCTTTCAATAAATCCAACGAAAATAATAACTCTTCCGAGACGGTCTCATAAAAGATGATCTCAGAAGATATTTTTTACGTCATGTATACGCGGGACACCTCTGACGACATAATGTCATCGAATGACAAATGACTTAGGAATGCCACTTTACATTATCGTGAGTTTTTTGCAATCCCCCCATTCGCCGGACTAAACCTTGACACTGTGTATTAAGATTTTCAAGAATATTTATTTACATAATATCTAGTGATATAAATACGATATTAAATAAATCGTTCGTTATATCTTAAGAAATTAAAAACCATATCGTTTATCAGTATACTACGAGAAATTGTATTCTGTATAAATATGATTCTTGGATTTATCACGTTACCTTCCAAAAAGAGGTCGAAAGTCGATCCAACACGAAAATAACTTACGAACATTTCCACTTAAGGAAGAGCATAAAATGAACGATCAAATTGCGCCAACTTCTTCATGTGATGTTTTATAGTCTTTCGTTCAATATATTGGATCGATTTTCCCATACAAATACACACAATAAACGTCCGATTGCTAGGTGCACACGTTAACCTCTACGTTACCGGGGAAACATATAATTAATAAAATTCTTTAGATCAGTGACTTATTTGTTGTTGGATTTCTTTTGGTAAATCTTCAATTGAAGGTTTGTTTTGTGTACACTTTAATATTAATGTCAAGCAATCTCTACTTACTTCATCTTTCAGTCGGTGTATCTTGTTTGATTTTATGTTATTTAATACTGGAAATAGGATCTCACAAATTAGCCGATGATCGTCTGTAAACAATACGTGTCGTGTCACTATGAATGTGCCATAGGTTCGCCATCACTTTTCTAGACTTTAGAATGATAAATTAGAAATTGTATGATAATAATCTGACACTAAGGTAGACCAATAGACAGACATTGATCATTATATTAGCGTAAGTACGCATTAAAAATATAGCAACGAATCAGCTTCTTCTAAGAAACCCGTCTTACATTATATACGATGAACATCTTGACCGTATCACGCACTATGTGGCAGACGCGCATACGAAAATAATATACTAAAATAAATTTATGTGAAAACGCAGGGAAAGGAAAAATCATAACCCGCCGAGTATATAAGCAAAGCATGCAAGTTCGACGACCCAAGGATTATTTTTAAGCACGCACCTCTACATACAAAACTTACAACGTACACACGCGTAGAAAATTTAGATACGGATTATATATGGAGAGAAATAAGATACACAATCGGTACTTGCGTCTACTAACTGAGACGGAGAAATTTTAGATGAGGAGCTATGTAGCAACTGACCGAACTAATAATCAACAGTATTTAATATATAATAATACATAGTAAAATGTCATTCATTCGTTCATTTATTTATTAAACATGTCCAAAGTATGACAAATTATACTTTAATACGCTTACAATATGACAAAAAGATAATTTAGTATAAAACATGACTTAAAACTAGCCAAACGTGTAATATTGAATAACTCAAATATTCATCTCAATGGAGTTACAGGCAATTGGCACATGATAGTTTTTATTGTAAGCTAATAAATAGCGTTAAAAAAGGTTTTCATAAAATTTAGAGGTAAAAAAGATATGAAAATGACGGATGTTATTCCAAATTCAACTAATTCCACCATACCAAAATTTGAAGGAGAAATTTTTGAATAAACATTTCTTGCTTAAGCCAGTATAGAAAATCAATTTCAAGAATACTGAAAACGTTGGATAGCATTCGATATCGACAATGGAAAAGAAAAAGTGTGTAACCCTCAAATATTCAAAAGAGATTTTATTAGATATTCACAATGTATACAACTAAATACACGTTATATCAAAAGAGTTTAAGCTTAGAATTACGAATTAGTGTATAAATTAACCGTTTCACCACCGTAAGGTTTTGAGCTTAGGATTCAATCATTACGTTTCAATTATTTTTTTAAAATTGGGCTCATGGATTTTATGCATTATGTTAAAAGTTTACTTTTAAAATATATATCATATATAGTTTAAATTTTTCATGTTGGATTATCGAAATTTCTTTTTTTTTGCTTTCTTTTTCTTTCAGGGTTGTCAAAGCATAAATAAATATAATTTTTACAAAAAAAAGT